>CM060951.1:107485627-107548127 GCA_030765055.1 Mantis religiosa | reverse complement strand
TCGGGCAGCGTCCCTTGGTCCGGGTCAGGTGGTACAACCAGACCAGGTCACCTTGCTGGAACCCTTGGTGTTGGCTTGCCTGTCGTATCGGGTTTTCATGCAGTCGCTCGCCTTCTGGATGTTCTCGCGAGCCATCTCGTGCATGTCGTGGAGGTGGTCCACCAGGTTCTCCACATACTCGGTCGCTGGCTGTCTCACCCCCGGAGGGCTTCCAAAAGCCAGGTCACAGGGGAGGCGTAACTCTCGGCCGAAACTTAAGCTGGCTGGCGTGATCCCCGTGGTGTCGTGTGTTGACGAGCGCTAGGCCAGCAAGAACAGTGGCACCTTGACGTCCCAGTCTCGCTGATGGCTGGCCACGACCTTCCTCAAGTGTTCCTCTAAGGTTTTGATGTACCTCTCGTCCATGCCATCCGACTGGGGATGTAGAGGTGTTGTGCGGGTCTTGTTAACCCCAAGTCTCTCTAGTGCCTCCTTTATCAGTTTGGACTCAAAATTGGTGCCTTGGTCACTGTGCAGCTCTAATGGTACCCCAAATCGGCAAAACACTTGCTGCACGAGGCAGTCTATGATTGTCCTTGCTCTTGGTTCGGGATGGCATACACCTCCGTCCACTTAGTGAAGTAGCCCACGAGCACCATCAGGTACTTGTTGCCTCGGTTGGATATTGGGAACGGTCCAGGAATGTCAACGGCGATCTGTTCGAATGGCGCTCCGACGTTGTACTGTTGCATGCGACCCCGGCTCCTAGTCTGGGGGCCGCGACTCGCCGCACACACGTGACACTGACGGCACCATCTCTGAGGTTCTGCTCGGAGCCTCAGCCAGTAGTAGCGCTGCCGTAGTTTGTCAATCGTCCGGTTCGCTCCCAGGTGTCCTCCTGAAGTACCGGCGTGCACTTCTTCCAAGACTTCCGGGACCATACTCCGGGGAAGTACCAACTGTTCTCTCTGCGTCTTCCCATCGGGTGATTCCCATACCCGGAACAGCACGCCCTCTCTGGTCTTCAACGAGTCCCATTGGGCCCAGTAAGACTTGTAGGTGGCGTTCCTCGGTGCGATGTCCGCCCAGGTTGGTCTCGTCCCTGCCTCCACTTCCCTCAAGCGTCCGCCAGCTGCTCCCTCCTCAGGCCTGCGCTATCCCAGCCATCCGCAGGCATTGCCGTGACTACTCGAACTGCTGTGGTACACTCCTTCTCCTCCACTCTTGTGCATTGGCCGCACTCTTCTGGACAGGGTCTTTGGGACATAGCGTCCGCGTTACCGTGGCTCTTCCGTTGCAATGTTCCGAGGTGAAGTCGTACTCCTGCAGCCTCTGAACCCAACGTGCTCTCTGACCTTCCAGCCGCGCCATCATCATCACCTCGCTCCTTGCGGGGACTACCACGTCTTCGTTCAAGATGACCCTACCGATTCCAAGGTGCTCTTCGGGTTGACGGAGTATAACCTCTTCTCCGTTTATCCGCAGGACATTCCTGCCGACGTCGACCGTCGCCTCGTGGCTCCTGAGGGCATCCAGTCCCAGAATCACCTCCTCAGCCATCTTCGCGACGAACACACACAGACGCACGGCACTCCGTCCCAAGGTCAGCTCCAGCAGGGCCTCCTTCTCCACAGGCAAGGTGTCGCCCGATGCCGTGACAAGCTGGTATGGTCGGCTCGGCTTCTTTGTCGGCAAACCCTTCGCCACGTCAGGTCTGATGATGGTCACGGCTGCCCAGGTGTTCACCAGTACGCGGCACGGCTTGCCCCTCACCCAACCGACCACGATGAGGCTGTCATCCATACGCCGGCTGACGGCGCACAGTGTCACTCGAGGGGATGGTGGTGATGTCGCCGACGTGCCCCTCTCCACGCCGACCCTTACTCGTTCTTCCGGCTGACCTTCCTGGAGTGGTCAGTCTCTCTCTAGGTGTCTCGGCTGTCCACAACCCCAACACAGGCCACTAGGTTTCCGCCGGCGTCCCTCGGCTGGTCTTCTGTCTCCAGCGTAGTGGACACTCCTCGTTCTTGACGTCGGGGTAGCCGTCAACGTGGCCGCCTCCATCATTAGTGCTGCCGTTAGCGCCTCGTGGACAGTATTGTAATCGCCGAGCATTAGGCGCTGACGAATATCCGAGTCTCGTACCCCGTCGACAAAGTTGTAGGTGGCTTCCCGGGATACGAACTCTGGTGGGAGGTCGACTAGGGCCTTGCTAGCCAGTTGTTCAACTGCCAGGGCGAACTCCTGCAGCGTCCCCCCTGGCTGCTGTGACCTTGCCTTTAGCTGGCTGCGGTACGCTGCGGCTAAGCGGTGGTTTCCGAAACGATTCTCCAAGGCCTCCCAGATGTCCTTGGGCGCCGCCGTTGTCTGTACCGCGTTCAGGACTTCCGCGGCCCATCCCTGGAGGCTGGCTTTTAACTGTGTGGCCTCCTCCTCTGATGACCATTTGTTGTGCTTGGCCACTGCGTCGAATTGGCGGTGGAAGACCTCAAACGTTGACGCGCCGTCATATTTAGGAGCTTTGACGCGTGCAGATGTTGTGTCGCATCCCTGTGCATCGACTTTTACATCCTTTAACCTCCTGCCGACGACGTGCTCCACCATGGCGATCAGAGACTTTGCGTTGCTGTCAGCCTTTCCCTCAAGCTCGTCAACGCTTCGACGCGCTCGTCCACTTGACCCATCCGCTTGCCGAGCTCTGTGACGTCATCTCTCACGCCGGTCAGCTGCTCTTCGAACTTCACGGCAAGGGCGTCGTTGGCCGCTTTCATCTCCGTGGTCAATTCGGTCATCTTCGCGGTCAGGTTGTTATTTGCCGCCTCCGTCTTTGCTGTTAGTTCCGCCTTCATTTCTTCCATCTTCTCGATGATGTTGTCGTTAGCCGTCTTCATTTGTTTCAGTTCCACGGCCAGGTTGTTATTTGCCGCCTACATCTTCGCTGTTAATTCGCTCATCTTTTCCAAAAGCTTTTCCAATGTCGATTCCATGGCTGTTATCCCACTTCCTGACGCCAGTTGTGACTTTGTGGGTTCGTGAAATAAAAGTCCAATTACACCACTAAAAATGTTCTTTATTTCCACCTTATTACAATGTCACCACTACATAAAGTTTCGTATTTCGTCTGTCCACGTACACGGGGCGCTCCTTACGCACAGCTCGCCACGACTCACTCAACTCAACAGACCGTCGTCTCGCTTGTATTGATCGGCCGCCCGAAGTTTCTCGAGTATGCTGGAGGGGGAAAACATTCTCGATGCTTCGCCCTCTTTCGGGCGGCAGGAGGAGGGGGAAACGAAGACCCAGTCACCCCTGCGGTCTCCCCTCCCTCCACTCTCTCTCGCCTGCATTTATTGATCGACACCGTGAGTTTGCCGCTTGGGTAACAGTATTACTCATTTTATAGTAGGCAAAATCTTTAAAAAAATCAATGAAACTGTGTTAAAAATAAGGCAAAGTCTGGAAGGACAAAAGGAGTTACAAAAGGTGGTAAAGCTCTTGATGTTTAATTAGCAGTGGAAGAAAATCCACATTTATCTACTCGCCAACTTGCAAAGGACTACAATGTTAGTCCATAAAGCATCTATTGTACGTTCCGAGAACTGAGGACAAAAAAAAAGTTGTCATTAAAAAAATTCACGCACTATTCACAATCACATTAATATGAAAATATGTTTTAGATCTTACAGCTTCCCTAAAAAATATCACCTCATAAAACTATAACATCAAAGCTATAAACACTGTTCCATACTTTTCACTCACCCCGTATACAGGTTTACTGTTAGCTTATATTTTCAAAAATGTGGTACTTCTAATTTTCAAAATAAAGTACGAGCATTTCTTATTACAAAACCCAAATATGTTTAAGAGTTAATTTGTATTATATATATATTAAATGTAGTTTTTATGAAAATAATATTTTATTCTGAATATTGTAAATATTTCTTTCAGAAAGCTCCTCAACTAATGTTGACAAAGTCAGCATTAATAAATGTATCTTTGTAATGCAATATAGATTAATAAAAATGGTAAGAAGTCGCTACTACTTCTAATACTAACAGTTTTACTAGCAGCAGCTACAGCAGAGCATTTCGTTGTTTACAGTATGACGTAGCACTATAGCTAATATGAAGAAGCATAAATGGAATTTATCTCTGTTCAGCTTGTGTGCTGTTTCGAACATTAAAGTCTTATTGGCAGGATTTACTTATTTTAGAAATACGGAATTTAACATCCTTTAATGGATGAATATCGGATAATGAAATAAGCAAAATGGTTCTCAGAGGACTCCGAAACCTTAGAAGTTAGATTTACTCATTATTCATCATCTGATAAACAAAAAGACGAAAATCCCGGGAAAACCTATCCAGGTTCAAGATTCGAACTCGGAGCCTGTTGAACGTGAGGTAGACACGGTAGCCTCCACATCCTGAAAAGCTTTGGCTTTGCAAACAATTGCTGGTGTGCACTCGCTTTTCTTTTGGTGTTAATTTTTTTATCTTTTCGGTTTGATTTTTAAATACTGAAATACATACACATCTTTATTTACATTTACACGCCCCATAGCTAGGAAATGAATGAATAAGCCTGAGATGTCCCATTAAGGGTAATGACCTCCTAATGGAAGGGAGCTCATTAAGTGTTCCTCAAGCGGTGAGCTATGCCGCGTAGTGTTTATTAGCGCCTTTAGTGTGGCATGTCTAGAATTGTGATCATATGAATCATTACACTGATATGCATGATTTTGGGGTTTCCTCCAAAATATGTATGCTTTACTAAATTTGATGTGCTGATTCCAAAACAGAATCAGCTTTTTTATACCACGTAGCTACTTTTTTACCTTTGTCTTTTTTCTTTTCCAATTAACAGTTATATCTAAAATGCGTTAACGTAGTTCTAAGCATACATATTTTATGGAACTAAGAAATAAGTATAATTGAAATTACTGTTTCATAACAATGACAGCACTTTAACAGGCAACAATACTAAAATAAGTCTGAAAGGTATACTGTTGTATAACGGACATAAAATGTGCATCACTTCTGTGGCCCATTCAGTTCACCTCAAGAAAAC
This sequence comes from Mantis religiosa, assembly GCA_030765055.1. NCBI lineage: Eukaryota > Metazoa > Arthropoda > Insecta > Mantodea > Mantidae > Mantis > Mantis religiosa. The sequence goes on along the minus strand of CM060951.1, from coordinate 107,543,078 downwards.
ATAACCTAAAAAAGTCAAATATGCAGAACATAAGTGGCAGATATGTGCAGATTTAAAAGTTATTGGCATGCTATTAGGTCAGCAATCAGGCTATTCTAAAATGGCATGTTTTATTTGTAAGCGGCGTAATAGAGTTCCATCCGAGGACTGAAGAAGAAAAAATCTGAACCAGAGAGACAATCTCCTGCCAGGAATGAAAAATGTTTTAATGACCTTCTTATAGCCCCAAAAATGTTCTCTTACCATCTTTACACATAAAATTAGGCTTAATGAAGCATTTGTAAAGGCCTTAAATAAGATTGACAACTGCTACAAATAAATCAGCAAGAAGTTCCCTGAAATATCTGATGCTAAAGTTAAAGAGAGAATATTTGTTGGGCCACAAATTAGGAAGTTAATTTCTGATACTTTATTTGCAGAAACGATGACAGATACTGAAGAACGGGCATGGATTGGTTTTAGGAGTGTTATTGAAAACTTTCTGGGAAATTACAACGATCCAAATTACAAAAATAATGTAGAGTATATGCTTTAGCATTTTCGAAAGCTGGGTAGCAATATAAGTGTGATGATTATATGTGTACAAGGGCGCCCAACTGCAGCCGTTATCAGCGCACAATATAAGTATGAATGTACATTTCGTGCATTTTTTTTCCAGAAAATCTTGGCTTGTCCGAAAGGAGCAGGGTGAAGGATTTCACCAGGAGATAAAGGTATGGAAAGACGTGCATTTCGAGGATATATATAAAAGTTGGTGTAATATTCAAATGTATGTGTTATTTAGAACAGATGTGAAATATTAGTTGATTATGAAGGGTTTTGTGTTGACAGTTGTGGATTTATTAACTTTTATTTGATAATATAACAAACTCGATAGAGTATAAAAGTTCACATTTTACTATTTCTTCTGTTGTGAAGGATTGGTAGGTGACGGAGAAAAAGTAAGCTCATATTCTGATTCAGCTTACTCAAACTAGATAGTGACATATAAAAATAAGAACCCCAGACAAAATGTTACATTCTGCATATTAGTGTTATTTGTCTATTGTACATATTCACTGAACTATAGCAATTTTCACTAAACTTGGACGGTTCCTGCTTGGGTTCCTTGGTTTCGCCACGTACTCCTTGTTTTGGCAATGGTGGACCAATGGCTATCTGCTATCGTCTTGAAGTCGGTCCATCTGCGCCATGGCCTACCTCTGTGTCTTCTACCTATGTGTGGGTCTAACATCGTGGTGTGCTGTGTCCATCTGTCGTGCTAGGAAATACTTATAGCTTAAGAAAAATTTTCCCTTCAATCAAGAAACGAACCAAGAGCCTTTTGGAGTTTTTATTTTTATTTATATATTTATTTTTACAATACTTCGAATTCAGACTTAAGATTTCTTTATGTTAAATTGGCATTTTCTCCTTATATCTTGACGGATTTCTGTCCTTGCATTATATATGACACAGTTAATAGCAATAATAAATAAATTAATCTATACGCAAAATAAAGCAATATATTTAAGGGTTCATTACACCCTAAACATCTCACGTAACATGTGTTGCGTTGGAACCTCATAAAGGCAAGGAAAAGCTTTCGTATACATCTATTTTGAAATAGAATTTTTACCGATGAAAGTACTGTTAAAATGCATTTAATACATAATGGCATGTTTTCAAACACAGAGCGACACTACTTAGGAAAACAAACTATTTTTCTATGTCCTGCAGAGTCTTTCGTAAGTAACGTATACTTATTATTTAATTTGTTTCAGTAACCTGTAAATTGAGAAGAAAATTGTTAAGCAAGCGAACACTTGAAGTTGTTTCTGTAAGACAAACAGTTTGACATTTTTCGTGTGACTAAATCAAATAAATATCTTTCAGAAAAAATAGAAGGGAAAAGATCACCATTTAATACATTTTTCTATATGTCACAACTGCATAATAATGGTTAAAAATGTTTCATTATTCGAAAATGTCCCTTTAAAAATATAGCATTTGAGCTTCTAAGCATTTTTGAGTTGATTAATTTTATTTTGATTTACTTTACTTACAGTTCTGTTTTCTAATGATAAATATAAAAGACAGCTCCAACATGAGTTTTCTCTGACTTTGAAACAAGAGTATGATTTTACACACGACAACGTCGGAGCGTGGGAATTTGTAAAATAACGGAATTTGAAAACACATACCGTTCTTCATAGACCCTAGTGGCATCCGAAACATTGAGGGCACCCACTATACTTCATATTCGCGAATGCCCACATTTGGCAGAGATGAATCAGCCGATCAGCTGTTGCAAAGATCGTGGCTAACAGTACTCCGTATTGGCACGCTTTTTTACCTGTACCGCTTATTTGTATATCATCGATAGGAAGAAAAAGGAGGAATTGTTTGGGCCAGAGCGGTTTTTGTGAGACCAAGTCAAGTCCTCATTCCTGGAAATTACACGCTCCATTGCAGTGCGAGGTTCATCATCCAGGGCGTCAACCCAGCCATTCAGCCGTGAAGAAGTGTTGCATGCTTAACGTGTGATATATGAATCAAGAAGCGGAAGAGATAAGATGCTCTGGAAACCCGGTCACCTCATCAGGGCACCTTCTGTAATAGTGCACAGCTGTTTGTTTATAGGTGCAGATCCCCTACGCAAAATTCTCCAGGTTCTAAGTAGGGTGAAAACTTAATCTAAAGGAGTAGATTGACTAACCTCTGTCGTTATTTCCGTATGCAGATTGTCCCATTTGTTGAATAACTCAGCATCACATTAATGGTTTTAACACCAGTGAAGACAGTTCAACGTAATTTGAGGCAAGGTAGCCCTATTTTATAGGAAATGTGACGGTATCACTTCGCACATTGACAGAATCAAACTTGGCGCAGCATACGGAAAGTCTATCCTATTGTATGTCAGTAAACGTTCTTCAACTTATGAAACGCTTTATGTTTGATATTAAAATACGAATATGATTTTAACATCCTACATTTTTTTAAAATTTTTATTTAAGGATGCTGTTTTAACTGAAGTGGTCAGCGTCCCATTCTACAAAGGACCTGAATGACTGCTTAATTTGTAGTCTCTTTATCAGGCTTCTACACATTTGTGTGTGGGCTGAAGTTAAATATGTCATTAATCATTAAAGTTATTTATCCGACGTTGTTTGACGTTATTAGTTTACTGGTGAGAGAAGAGGGGGAAAAGGAGGGAATAAGAAGAAAGAAAACGTTATTATTTTAGCTGATTCGTGTTAATCAAGATAAACGTTTGTGGAAATGGTTTTTATTATCTACTTATTTCCTTGTAGGTACAGCGGTAATGGACTTAAATGTTAGTTCTTTAACAGCTGGTCACTATATAAGGTATTTGAAATTTCGAAAGTTAAAAAAACAACAGCATATCTCCAAACTGGTCATCCCCAAAGGAAAAAAAAGGACTTATTTGACATAAACGTCTGCTTTAACAAGATCTACATCTTTTATGTAGTGAGATTTTGTCTACCCTTTATGGTTTACCAGTTATATAAAAGTCATTAGATTGAAGAGGAGACATTGAGGTTATTCTCAGAAAATTGAAGATATACATATATTTCATTTGTTATAAAATACGAGGGCTGTTCAATAAAGAATGATCACAATTATTTTGACAGTCTTCAAAGACATGCTGAAGGCGTTTCTTCAAGTTAGGGAATGGAAAACAGTCACATGGGGCTAAATCCGGACTATAGGGAGGGTGAGGGATGCACTTCACGATAATTTTTGCAAAATATTCAGCAACAACACTGGCAATATGCAGCCGCGCACTATCGTGGAGCAGCATCCAGCCTGCTTCATGGAAATGTGGTGTTTTGCGCCTGATGTGGACTTGTAATGTTTTCAGGACACCCCTGTAGCATTGTCCAGTTACTGATGTGTGTGCAGGTACACCATGCTGATAAAGCATTCCATGAACATCAAAGAATGAGATGACCATAACTTGCCCAGCAGAAGCAACCACTTGTGCCTTTTGGGGGGGTTGGTGATGAAGGAAATTTCCACACTGAGCTTTGCTGTTTGCTCTCAGGATCAAAATGATGTAGCCAAGTTTCATCGGCAGTGATTACGTTTGAAAGAAACGCCGGATCTTCCTCTAACATCAACTTTAACTACATGTTACCGCCATTGCAGCGGTAGGCGATACTGAACATGTCTGAACTTGCCTGGTTCTCACAGGCGGGAACCAGGAGTACCAACAATGAAACTACTACGGCGTGTTTGTTTCACATTAAGCTAACAGAATATAATAAGATTGAATTTTAGTGCGAAAAATTATTACCGTAAAAACTTATGGTCATTCTTTATTGAACAGCTCTCGTATTTTTAAACGTATGGCATGTTAATAACAACCGTTAGAGCCATATTGAGAAAATGCCCCATGGCCCATGCCCCAAATAGGAATTATTCTTTCTTTAATCTTCATTATTCTTGATAACGATATTTCCCATACTTCTAAATATAGTAGAGAAAGTAAAGAATGCGTATAATTGGCCATTTATGAGTGTCCGAACAATTGAATGATGAACATTGGCTTTACCATACGCTTTTCTATGCACACATCCAAATAGGTAGTTTTCATTTTCATTCTCGGCGCTATAAGGAGACCCAAAACGTTTGGTTCTTAAGCGGCAAGTTTCAGTTCATCATGTTGTACCTGGTCGAATCAAATGTGTCAGGAATTTGTGGAAAGGTTCTACACCATTTGTGAAGCAATTCACATAAAGCTGCAAGAAACGGAGTGTTAACGCATAAACCTGGGCTATAAATGGCTCGCGGGCCATTTTTCATGGTCCATTAATTATTTGTAAAACTAATTACGCCAAAGGTATAAATAAATTAGGTATGCTACAATCCAAAGACATTTGCTCACTGTAATTTATTTTCTATGATAATTATTCTATGATTCCTAGAAAATCTTACTTCCTGTTAAAATGGCAAATGTTTCAGGAAATGTTTATTTTATTGTAGTTACAAAAGATTATATTGAAGGCTAGGTTGATAAGCATACGTTTAAAAGCAAGTTTATTTAAAAATATGTATGCCTTGAAAAATGGCTGCATTCTTGTTGTAAACATCAGAAACACATTAATTGTAATTAGTTAAAAAATAACATTTTTTTTGCGTCACATGGGTGAGTTACGTGACAACACTGTGTATTTTACATGAATATAGCATCCAGAAGGCGAGCATAAATACAGCAAAAGTGATTACGCTACACTTTCCTCTGTGTTGCCTTCTTGTGCTGGGCAGACAGTAACTTTAAGAGCCCTAGTATTCCCTAGTAATAATGAAAATCCAGAAAATATCCGTTCTAAAATAAAACCATCTCATCTTGAGATACCTAAAAATTACTTGTATTTCACTCTTCTACCGGCAGTTTTTTCAAAACACTAACCTCATTTTGAAATTTTCTTTATCGTATCCACAGTTAATAACAGCTCGTCAGTTACAGAAGCTATGGCTGAGATCTGGACTTTTGGGGCCTCCTAAGGATAACGCCCAAGGGGTTTCCATGTTGTCTGGGGCATCGTTATGCAAACTTCCGCGCTTCTGCATAGTTCGCCGTAGTTTATTGTTACGCAATTACCTCGATGTAACTGTCGTCACGTTGAGTGCAGGGGACAATTTCCTTTTCATCAGCCAATGCCCGTCCGTTTAATTTAAAGCTTCACTTTATCAAGTCCTACAGCTGGGAGAACACGCGATGACAGGTTTGATGGTATAAGCCGCGCAATGGTTCTAGAACACTGACCTTCACTCATAGAACAGTTAGCGAGTCCCAGGCTATCCTTCTTTCTCTTCTGTCTTCTTCCAACTCCTATACTTAGAAAACTTATTACTTCTATTACTTAATGCAGTATGCCGTGTGAATCGTCTGCCACTCTCTTCCCCAGTGCAGTTGACTGAAGTACTATGACGGTCATACGTATATTAAGTGTTCACAAAGAAATAAATACTGAAAATTACGTTACATGATTACGCATGGTGTTAATTCCAAATTTACTCCATAACTCGGTGCTAGCAATAGATAATGTCTCTTATCATAATACACAAGTAGATAAGTCTCCAACGTGAAGTTCTTTAAGAAAATATATGCTTTCTTGGTTACAAAATCATAATATTCCGTTAGATGAAAATAGCACCAAAACAACATTGTGTGATTTGATTCTAACCAATAAGCCAACCCAGAAGAATTTTTGATTGATCAAATATTGTCAGAATTTAACTATACGATCTTAAGGCTTCCTCCGTAACATCCGGATCTGAATTCTATAGAATTAACATGGACAGATGCCAAACAATGAGTTGCTTGTAGAAGTGGAACCTTTAAAATGACAGACGAAATGTTGTGTCGGCAATGATTTGAACAAATTGGATAAATTGAATGGGAAAAGATATGCCATCATGTGGATGAAATAAAACAGGAGTATTAGGAAAAAGATGCAGTAATATAAGAAAAAACTGAAATAATTATAAAACTCGAGGGGGCAGTGGTTCCCGATACCCGTGGGAGATCGGGTATGTCTCCGGACGGGGTTGAGGGAAGCCCTTAATTCTCCCGGGTGCTAGCCTGCTAAGCTAGTAGAAGGTGTGCTAGATCACCAGGTGGCCCCACCGAGGTTCTCGGTAGTCTTCACCTTTGGTGTTGACGCGCGTAAGTGGCGTATCCACTTCCATCCCGTCTTGAGTCCACAGGACCAGATGGGGGGGCTTGTTAGGTATCAAGGTCTTGCCCTATGGAAAGAGCCACGGGGGACGCCGAGCGCCCTTTGGGACAGCTCGGATACTCACTGGTAGAAGAGGCCCAGGTCCTGTTCCTACGGGTTCAGGCCTAATGGGGTGGAACCTCTGCGCTTAAAAAACTGAATACAATGGGATGGAAGCAGTGACGAGGATGACTGTGATAATGACTCAACAGACGAAGATATGTCAACGGTAGAAGATTTTTTTTTTCTAATTTAGTCCTCCAACGTTATGTCATATCGGACGATGAATGAAATGCGTGAAGTGATGCTCAAATGAGTCCGGGGTCCATGGAGCTTAAAGTTATCCCACATTCGTCTATCAGGATAAGGAAAAAACCCGGAAAAACATTATCCAGGAAACTCACCCTAACCGAGATTCGAACTCGGGACCTCTTGAACGTGAGGCAGACATGCTACCATCTATGTTACCGAGGTGGGCACGTAGAAGAATAACAATATTATTTAAGACAAAATTGTGTTAAGTTATGTGTAAGTGAAATCCTTTCTGGAACTATGTTATTTAATTTCTAAAGATACGATATCCCTGAATAGCGATGCGTGAAACAAACAATCCAGTGATACTTGAGACGGTGGACATCGCAATGAGATATTGCTGCCATTGAAGGCCAGGGAAAACAGGTAGGAGACTCGTATCAAAGCTTTCATTTAAAGATTTCAGTGTTCAAGAACCATTGCGCAGCCTGTAAGCCACTACTTAGAAAGAGATCGACATAGTACACTGTCTCTTTCTTTCTCGCTCACGTTGTGCTGGCAAACATGTAATTCAGTAGTACGACTGTGCAACCCGCACTCACCCACCTTGGACTCTGATGTTCTATCAGTCCACCTCATGTGTATTATGGCTTTGAGGAGAGACGTGAGATATAATCGCAGGTTCATGGCTGTTGTTAGTGCAGAAAGGACTCAAATACATTCGTTCTGGAGGTATTCCTTTTCGTGAAACTAATTCATGAACTTTTATCTTTTCGAAGCGGGGAGATGAAAGTAGGTGTCGGGCTGCGGCACTCTATGAGTAATAGGCACCCATATTAGGCCTCTTAGTGTTTTAATTGCTCTAGTTTTATTAACCACATAGTTATAAGCTTTTGTCTATTGTATCAAAAATTTCTGTTTCCTGATTTCATGGAAGTACAAGAAGCTAGGCAATTCCCAAAACAAATAAGCGTTTAAAGAAAAAGGTCCACGGACGCTTGTGTGTGTGTGTGTGTGTGTGTGTGTGTGTGTGTGTGTGTGTGTGTGTGTGTGTGTGTGTGTGTGTGTGTGTGTGTGTGAACAACATAACTCAAAACGAAATGTTCGGCTGAATATGAAACTTTATATCTAAGCTAAATATCCCAATGTCTTCTCCAGTTTTCGTAAACATTTATCCAAAACCAAACTACCTGGCAAAAATTTTATTACTTTACTTCCTAAAAATGGACCTAAGGAACATCTTGAAAAATAATGTTTGGCATTTTGATACATGTAATAAAATGTATACTGTGAATTTCCTGCTAGTAAACTGTCAAGCAGGTACCTTTTATTTGGTTCCCAGTCTACACCCTTCCCCAATACGAGTGCATTATTCGATATGTCTGAAAAGGTGTGATTTTCCTTTATTTTCGTTGCAAGAGTTTGTTATCAAGAATAAATATTTAAATGTTGTTTCCGCATGCTCTATTTAATATAGTCTATATTGCTTATTTTGAAATCATTTACAATCATGTCTAAAATGATACGGATAGAAGAATCATATTTTACATGATGTTAATACATAATGAATAAGTGAATATATTATTGTTATAAAACGACATTTGAACGTATCATGTATATAGTTGTACGCGGTTTGCATACATACCTGCATTCCCATTTGCACTCAAGAGGAGACCTCTCCATTTAGCATTACGTTTGACAAACGTAAGATTCATTCTGCGAAACCATTTAAATTCTCTCTCTTTGTCTTTATCTCTCCCCTTCTCTCCCCCCTATCTCTCTCTCTCTCTCTCGCTCTTTCTCTCTTCTCCTCCATGGAATAATACAAGCAAACGAAGGTCATGAAAATGTAAACATTGACTGGGCAAGTTTCACACTACCTAGCAAAGCATTTCTTTATTCCTTTACTTAATGAGGACGTTCATCTGTTTTCACTTTAATATTCTAATAAAACAGTTTTCGAAGTGCGAACATTTATGGTATTTGGAGTCGGGAAATAGAAACTGCATATGCTGCTCTAAAGGATCCTTCTGCTAAACAATTATTTTGTGAATAAATTAGTAACATAATGCAGTGACGTAAGGCAGGTTCTGTGATCGTTTAATTGGCCCATTATATAAGAATCCTGGTTCATTCTCCGTGGTCATTTGGAATCCTTCTTGATATTATTTGGATATTTTTGTTTTACGCTTGGATTTGTGTTTAGAGGAACAGGGAAGAATAAACTGACCAAATGTGTAATTTCATTTTTATTTAAATAAATTCTGTTCCTTCCTGATTTGCAGAAAATATAGTTTAGAGCGCCCTTGAAGTAAGTTTCCTTCCAGATATGATATTATATATATATATATATATATATATATATATATATAAGGGCGCTCAACTACGGCGGTCATCAGCGCCCTTTAAAAAACTAGTCATGGCAAAAGCCAGATCTAAAACTTTCTAAAAACTATGCAAGTGTAACAAAAGCTATTAAAAATACACGTACATAAAAAACATCAATCAAAACCTACTAAAAATTTCGTTCACTAAATCCTAAACTCTAAACTAGACAAGAATCTAAAAACCTTCTCCACGGATCTCCACGCACGGCCTACACGTGGGTGGGCCTGTTGACCGTCTCCCTCAACCACGAAGAGGAGCCCACACGAGGGAGACTGTTGGCTCGGGACCCCGGGTGCGCCAAACCCGTACCTACCGAAGTAGGCCCCTGGGGGGTTCCTTCCAGAAAAGATGTTTATTTACAAATACTTAGAATCTGTAGATAAATAAATAATTAAATAGATTAAATAATTAAATAAATCTCTAAATAAAATGGATCAAAGAACTGAGCTTCCATAAATCTTTAAAAAAAAAAATATATAATTTCAACATTTATTTTCACTTTTGAAAATGTAATGTTTAACCTTAGCCGCAAAAAGATATTATAATGTTATTAAAATGTTTACTATCTTTAAATTTGAGCATTTGGAATTTTTGTATCCCACACTTTTGGTGTTAAAAAGATTCTATATAATGGAATTACTATCCAAATATTGTAAATGTTTCTCATGAGCATTCAGGAATTTTAAATCTTTAGAACTGTCATAAAATAGTTTGGCCCTTATAAGATGTTAAAAATAGACGTTAAAAGTAGATGTTGAAGAATAGATTTTTAAAGTACAAGTTTTTACAATTTATATGTGCAAAAACTTTGTTTTAAATTAAAATTAATCTACAAATTATACAACGTTGCACGGTATGAACAGATAAACTGCATGGTTAATTGAAAGAAAGATGTTTAAAATTATATCGTGTGGAAAATTTGGCGTAGGATAGCAAAATGTGTTGTTAAACTCAACAACTTTAAACTAAAAAATATGTAGAAACAAACTTAGAAGCCGTTAGTGTTTATGTAAGATAAACTTCAGAATAATGTTTAGCAAAATTAACAAAGTATTTGAGAAAATAGCAGTCTTAGGAGTTTAACCTGTTAAACTGAATTTAAATACCATTCAGGATTAGTCGAGACAATCTTTTTATTGAAATTCTCAGTATTTACATAGCGTGTTTTAACAATCTTCTAAATTATAACGCTCTCCTTTATCTCAAAACCACAAGCAATAGTCTGTCGAACCACGAGATAACAAAGGAAGAAGCTAATTAATGTAGATATTAGTTATATACAACGGAGGGGGTAATCTCACGTACTGCAACCTACATGGTTCATTCTGAATTCTCAGATAGAATTGGAGAAATGAAGCAACCACAATAGGCTACAGGCCCCAGACAGATGCGCGGAAGGCCCTTACTTCCCATTATTGTGAGGTGCTGCCTAGAGAGAGCGATGAACAATCCGTCGATCAAGCAGTCCTCTAGTGCCCACGGAGAGTACTTCATTCACTGAACAAGCAATCGTGCTACCGTCCGGCACCGCCATGCACCATGAATGAACAATTTTGAAAAATGAGAAGAAAAGGAAATAACACGAATGATCGAAAGGAATCATGGTAGGTCAGAAATACTCCTGCCTTGCCTACCGACCAAAAAAAACCACGATAAAGCCAAGCTCAGAGTGTGTGATCGAAGGGAATCGAACACAGATGTCCCGAATGTGAACCTCATCGTTCAAAAATGAAATTTTATTTGAGGTTTTCTCACAATTATATTTTTGTACATTTACCTATTCCTCAAAACTACATCTGAAACTTTGTATGTTATTCAAAAATAATAAATCCGCTGATAGGTTCGCATTATGGCGTTCAGTGAGGATATTTTATCTCTTTCTTCTCTCTCTCTCTCTCTCTCTCTCTCTCTCTCTCTCTCTCTCTCTCTGTCTGTCTGTCTCTCCCTATCTTCTATCTTACTCATAAAGCAATGTTTTTGCAGCTGCTTCATGATAATCAAGATCAATGGTTGAATAAAACTGCACTTCTGTGATCCAATGCTCTGTGTTCTGTCTTATAAAATCAAATGTCTCTTGGAGAACTTTTTTCTCTATTCTTTTGCTATTCTCCCCAAAATTAGGGAAAGCTGAATGCGAGTGTTTTTCAAAGATTAAACAAAAATAAATGATAAAGATTAGGCAAGAAATAACGTCTAAAACTGTTTGAAAGCCAAAATCTCCGATCTCAGAATCTAGAAATTACTTCGGAAATATGGAGGTATTCGAATGTTGGTAATATCATTTTTGGAAGGTTGTGTTGAAGTGGATTGTGTACCAATGAAGTAAAAACTGTTATTTCTTCAATGTCAGGCGAATCAGTATCGCTAATTTAGGTCGAAACTAAGAAATGGCTTTTATTTGTTTACATTACACTTCTTCGCCTTTTCTGCTATTACTTGCTCCATCTATCCTTGCTTCCTCAAAATGCTGAACTGAACTAAGGATGTTGGGCAACTTGACATACTTTCTTTCTTTCTTTCTTTCTTTCTTTCTTTCTTTCTTTCTTTCTTTCTTTCTTTCTTTCTTTCTTTCTTTCTTTCTTTCTTTCTTTCTTTCTTTCTTTCTTTCTTTCTTTCTTTCTTTCTTTCTTTCTTTCTTTCTTTCTTTATTTCTTTCTTTCTCTCTTTCTTTCTTTCTCTCTTTCTTTCTTTCTTTCTTTCTTTCTCTCTTTCTTTCTTTCTCTCTTTCTTTCTTTCTCTCTTTCTTTCTTTCTTTCTCTCTTTCTTTCTTTCTCTCTTTCTTTCTTTCTCTCTCTCTTTCTTTCTCTCTTTCTTCTTTCTTTCTTTCTTTCTTTTCTTTCTTTCTTTCTTTCTTTCTTTCTTTCTTTCCTTCCTTCTTTCTTTCTTTCTTTCTTTCGTTCGTTCGTTCGTTCTTTCTTTCTTTCTTTCCTTCTTTCTTTCTTTCTTTCTTTCTTTTTTCTTTCTCTCTCTCACTCTCTCTCACTTCTCTTTCTTTCTTTCCTTCTTTCTTTCAGTCTTTCTTTCTTTCTTTCTTTCTTCTTTCTTTCTTTCTTTCTTTCTTTCTTTCTTTCTTCTTTCTTTCTTTCTTTCTCTCTTTCTTTCTTTCTCTCTTTCTTCTTTCTTTCTTTCTTTCTCTTTCTTTCTTTCTCTCTTTCTTTCTTTCTCTTTCTTTCTTTCTTTCTCTCTTTCTTTCTTTCTCTCTTTCTTTCTTTCTCTCTTTCTTTCTTTCTCTCCTTTCTTCTCTCTTTCTTTCTTTCTTTTCTTTCTTTCTTTCTTTCTTCTTTCTTTCTTCTTTCTTTCTTTCTTTCTTTCTTCTTTCTTTCTTTCTTCTTTCTTTCTTTCTTTCTTTCCTTCCTTCTCTTCTTTCTTTCTTTCTTTCTTTCGTTCGTTCGTTCGTTCTTTCTTTCTTTCTTTCTTTCCTTCTTCTTTCTTTCTTTCTTTCTTTTTTCTTTCTCTCTCTTCACTCTCTCTCACTCTCTTTCTTTCTTTCCTTCTTTCTTTCAGTCTTTCTTTCTTCTTTCTTTCTTTCTTTCTTTCTTTCTTTCTTTCTTTCTTTCTTTCTTTCTTTCTTTCTAAGAAATGGCTTTATTTGTTTACATTACACTCTTCGCCTTTTCTGCTATTTCTTGCTCCATTTATCCTTGCCTTCCTCAAATGCTAAACTGAACTAAGATGTTGGGCAACCTTGATATACTTTCTTTCTTTCTTTCTTTCTTTCTTTCTTTCTTTCTTTCTTCTTTCTTTCTTTCTTCTTTCTTTCGTTCCTTCCTTCCTTCCTTCCTTCCTTCCTTCCTTCCTTCCTTCCTTCCTTCCTTCCTTCCTTCCTTCCTTTCTTTCTTTCTTTCCTTCCTTCTTTCTTTCTTTCCTTCCTTCCTTCTTTCTTTCTTTCCTTCCTTCTTTCTTTCTTTCCTTCTTTCTTTCTTTCCTTCTTTCTTTCTTTCCTTCTTTCCTTCTTTCCTTCTTTCTTCCTTCCTTCTTTCCTTCTTTCCTTCTTTCCTTCTTTCTTCTTTCCTTCTTTCCTTCTTTCTTCTTCCTTCTTTCCTTCTTTCTTCTTTCTTTCTTTCTTCCCTTCTTTCCTTCTTTCTTCTTTCTTTCTTTCTTTCTTCTTTCCTTCTTTCTTTCCTCTTTCTTTCTTTCTTTCCTTCTTTCTTTCCTTCTTCTTCTTTCTTTCATTATTTATTTATTTCTCTCCTTCACCCCCTTTTCACTTTCTTTCTTTCCTTTCCCCCCTTTCGCTCTTTCGTTCTTTCTTATTAGACTTTGCATTCTCGTTTAGCTCCAAAATGATGTAATTTGCATATTTTCATATAAATAGCAATAAAATAAGTAAATAATGAATTAAAATGGAACTGGTGTAACAATCATTGTACCTTCTCGGCCATTTCTTAAACATTGCAAAGTATTGAATATATTTAAGTCCCAAACCTTTAGAAAAACACAGATAAAATTAAGCCATAAATTTATTGGTATTTGTCTATATTTAATATGGAATTCGACCAGTTAAACGTATTTTGAATTTTCTTTTTCTTTGGCATGTTTCTTAATGAAAAGCACCTTCAGTTACTTCTTTGTTTAATTAATGCTTCCGTAAGCTCAAAATATTTTAGCCATGTAGCATGTTATATTGAATAAAGGTATTGATTTCAATGACAAATAAATGCTCTATGTGTTTGAATGGCTTTCATACTGAGCATACAAGTTTTTGAAGTGCTACACTGAGAAACTTGACTTTCAATTTTAGTGTAACAATCAACACCTTAATACGAGAACGAATACAATTAAAAGCCTAAATACGTTTCTAATTTTTTTAATTGAACAAATGTGGAACCAAATTTATCATATTTCAACATAGTCTCTCTGTTCTTCCATACTTCCTCCAGCGCGTCCCCCCAGGGGCTTACTGTGTGATAGGTACGGGATATGCGATCCCGGCTCCGGAGCAAAATCTCTCTACTGGATGCCTCTCAATGGTGAGAGAGCTATTGCCAAACATCCAAAATCTTTGGTCGACATTCACGTTTGACCCATAAAATTTAACCTCCCTGAACACTAGTCTGATGGATACCGAGCGCGGGGGAGCACCGGGGTGACTGGATAACGCGAAAGTTCCAGCCTCTGGTTATCATGTAGGGCTGTATTCGTAACCGTTGATAAAGGTCAGTCTCGGGGAGGGGCCCATTGAGCTGAAGCACTTCTGAAGGCAATTGGGTCCCTCTGTCTGTACATTGGGAGGTGAGAAGGTCCAGGCCAAGACTCTCATCTAAGCTGGGGTGGTGCCCAGGATGTGAGCACGCCATCATTGACGTTTGCAATGGTGGAGGACATTGTCGTTAAAAAGCGTAAACAAAAATGTTAATAATAGTGGAAAAGAAGTAGCTAATTGTTGCGGTCCTTAGTGCTTGGTTATTAATAGAAATGAGGAAGGCTGGAAATTTACTACAGTGATACCGTTTATTATCCAGAAGGGTTGAATAATATTGCTGGTCGTGTAAAGTCCTGTATTCGATCTCGCAATGGAACGCTCCTGGTCGAAGCTGTTTCACCGAACAGGCTGCGAAAATTATCAAAACGAATATGCTTGTGAGTTATCCGGTGCGCGTTGAATTGAATAGAATTCTGAACCCCTCTCATGATATTATAAACACCAGCGCATTGGAGGAATGACGAATGAGAAGATTCAGGAATATATGTTGTGATAAGATGTGACCAATGTATATCAAGTCCACCGTAAAGAACGAGGTGAACTGGTGCCCACTTGTACCCTGTTTCTTACCTATGATCGGGTAGATCTCCCGCAAAGGACTGAGGCAGGGTATGGAGCTATTGAAGTGAGGCAGTATATACCCAATCCGTTGAGGCGTTACAAATGCCAGTGCTTTGGCCACACGAATGATTCTTGTAATGGAGTTCTACCTGCGTTGACTGTGGGGAGGTCAAGCATGATGATGCATGTACTTCATCTGCAAGCTGTGTCAACTGTAGAGTTAACCATTCATCGAACTCCAGAGAGTGCTCCGAGGAAAAGGTGATCAAAGAGATCCGGGCAAGAGAGAAGGTGTACTTCTTGGAAGCCCAGAAGCTGATACGTATTCGTTAGCCTTCTGTACCTAGGACCGTTCCTTATAGTGCAATTGCAGCTAAGCCGGTACCTAGACGTGAAATCGAATCATCATCATCATCACCATCATCATCATCATCATCATCATTTAACGCGCAGGAACCGCATGGATTCATCTGAAAACATGTGCGTAACCATTCATGTACTGCCTTCATCTCTGTCTAGCTCATGTGAAGTGTCCCCTTTGCTCTACGTGGTTCGAAGTCCACTGTAAAAACTGTAGGTCCACTGGCCTCACCGTCATCTTCGCTATCACTATCATTGGAGTTAATGGACACCGCCCTCTGGGTCCGGTCATTTCGTGGTGGGGTGAGGTTACCCCGAAGGCCGTAGTTGCCATATGGGGAGTGTTGGTATACATACACACATACGTAAAATGACAGCTAACCAGCGTAAAGGTCCGCGGCTATCTTCTCGGAGGACATCTGAGGAATCATCTGGAGAAGACTCAGATCGGCGACTATCATCTTCGTCGTTCGCAGTTTCCGATCGGTTCGAGAGTCTCGAACCGAAATTTTCAGTTGGAATTCGATCCCCCTCCATAGAGGATGTGGAGCAGGAAGATCCTGCTCTCACTATCAGAATGACAGTGAAGAGAAAAAGGTAGGCTAAACCTGCTCGAACGAGTGTTAATACCGAAAAGAGGGGGCAAATTAATTCGACCATCGCTGGGAAGGTAGATTTAAATTTGCTTTTTAATGCTAAGTTAAAGAGTTTAGTAAAGAAATTGGCTTTTATAACTTTTGGCGTTTTGTTATTTGTTTTTTATAGTTTTTCATTGTTTTTTTTCTTAATTGTGTATGTTCATCTTATTTGTCATTTTCATCTTTTTTATAATTTATAGTTAATTTTTTCTCTGGCTGTTTCCATGGTTTAGTTTCTGAAAGGATGCTTCTGATTTCGTAGTTGAGTGCCCTTAAACGCACATCAACACCATCATCGTCATCATCATCATCACCATCTTCTTGCAACCGCTTTGGAAAAACTACAGCACGCCATGAATGAAGTGATGTGTAAGCCGTTATTAATATTCAGATTTGCGGCGATTTCATCCATCGTCAGACGGCGATTTTTCATCACAATAATTTCAACTTCTTCAATAGACTCTGGTGTCACAAAGTGGTGTGGCTGACACGGGTGCAGAAGTCTGTCACAGAAGTCACGGCATTTACAATTTTGTATTCACTCACACACTTGCTGATAAATAACCATCACTACATGGGACCTGCGTTTGCTGATGGATTTCAATGGACATCGTACCTTCATTACTCAGAAAACGTAGCCGGAACATCATGATGGAGCGTTGTTCTTCCTTGGTGCATGTCGTGTGGCAAACATTTTGAACTGGTATTATGGCTGCATCAGTTTGTCTGGAGTATTTTGCCACCTGCTGGATATTCTTTACATCTTGGTAAGAGCAGGTACTACAAAAATACAGAAGAATAGCATGAAATGTCGATTTTTAATTGCACGTTTATTTGACTCCCCCCCTTAAAGATTTAGAGCATTTCAGCTCTGTAATAAGGAAGTAAGGCTTCGATTTTCTTTTGTCAATTTCAAAATGTTAGTGACTGAGAATTAGCGAAATCAAAATTCAGTAATTATGGCTTGGTTTACTGTAGCTACTTCCGTTAATTCGAATGCAGTTTTAAAGTTTTCGTGTGGATTCCTTTCTGGGTGACTGTTTTTTTCCTGAACTCTGGATCCAACATGTCATGCCTGGGAAATACGTTTTCTCTCAATTTTTGAAACCAAGGTCCTGAGTTTGAATCTCGGTGAGGTTTAGTTATCTGTATACGGTTCTTTTTCTGGGTTTTCGTTTATCCTAAAAGATGAATGTTACTTGAGCATTATTTTATCGTCCAAAATGACCTACTTTGGAGGTCGTTAAATTAATATACATAAATATTTAACGAGCAATGCAGACAATCATTACCAATTTCTCTAAAAATACGATGATGACACTAAAATGTTTCTAAAAGCAAATGTAATTTCCTTATATTTGTCTATTACTTATTATTTTGCCAGCTGGTTGACGTGTAGTTTGTTTGATTTGCTCTAATAGTGTGTAGTTATTATCATTTAAGGATTTTGTACGTTGAATAAACATATGCTAGTAACATGGTAGCTATATTCTCTTATGGGAGCTCTAAAAACAGCTGTTTTAAGAGCTACTACTACATAAAAGTAATTGTTAAGTAATAGAGCGTACATCTCAGTCTAACAGGTTCGTGTAATCTCAATTAGCTCATCATTGACGTCACCTCCTTGAAGGTTTTGAGGAGTCCGAAGGTCTTCCAGTTTGTTCGCTGTTTTGTTTCCTGAACAAAAAGGAAAAGAAGAACTGCGGAGTTATTTTTCCATTTAGTGTCGTCTCATTGTTTTCTTTTCAGCTATTAATTTTCATCCAGAAGAAGGACGACAGCAAATCTGGGGTCATTGGCACCTGCCGCCTACTTGCGCGTCATTTGTTTTCACTAAACGAAAACAATCTTGCCCACGTCGGTAATTTTGCGCGGTTTTCCCTCCTGACCTACCACATCGTTAGAAACCAGATGCATATGCGTTTTATACAAAACAGGGCGTGACTGACATCTCCAGGGCCACTTCTATATTAAGATGACACGTGTTACGACACGTTTTAATCCTTCATTATTGGTTTTGATCACGCTACGCGCTTGTTTTATCAGCAGTTACCCTACAATTATTAACAGATGACTGACGGTAGCCCCAACATTTCCAGGCTTTTCCGTCAAAGAAATGTCCATGGGTATATTCAGGCTGAGGAGAAAACACTTAATGGAAATTAGCAAGGTTTGAGTGGTGTTCAACATACATATAACTTGGCCCACTCTTTATTTTTTCCTTGAGAAACTTTACAACGGATTTCTGTCAAGTCGGTGATGCCACAGCTTAGCTTAGAACGTTTTAAGCACCAGGTAGCCATATTTTGGCTCAAAGCTCAATTAATTTCAATTTCAAGTCAGAAATGCTTTCCAAGAGACACAGTACATTTCTATACTTCTTTGTTGTAATTCATCTCACACCTAAAATAATTATTATTTGCTCTGTTTACCTACAATAATTAGAACTGTTGTAGTCCAGCCAAATCTTCGATATCAAGATTGCATTCGGAAGTACATGTTTTGACGTCCTTGAATAAAAAAAAATGTATTTTAGAATACGGTCCTTGTGAATTAAATGTGTATACAGGTGTGTGTGTGTGTGTGTGTGTGTGTGTGTGTGTGTGTGTGTGTGTGCGCGCGCGCGCGCGCGCGCGCGTGTGTGTGCAGTATACCATAAAAAAGAAAGTCGATTAAACCAAACTTGGTGTTTAAGATATTTTCAAGACGAACAAAATGTTTAACTTGAATTTTCTGGAAGTAGCCTGTGGAGTGCTCTTTATTTGAACGACTTATGCATAATTGATAAACTAAAACTTCTGTCAATGCACCACACCAAATTTATTTCGCAATATGAGTAAATGTGCAACAACGTTTGTACATATGAGGCCGACACTGACTTTTCTTTTTTTACAAAATCAGTAAAATGATTTTATTGTTTTTCAATATAATCCCCTCTAATGTCAGTTACAATTTGCATTCGATGAAAACAGTTCATGAAACAATTTCCTCGGGTACTTCATAAGCCAAGTTTTGATAACGTTCCACTGCTTCATTTGTTGACATAAATTGATTCCATGCATTTTCTGTTAAGTGTAGGAAAAAAAGTTTCAAGGTGCTAAGTATGAAGGAGGTTCCATGGCGCTGAGCCTTAGGGCATTCAGTAACTCAGTGGTTAGTTTTACTGTGTGAGATGTCAATGTAAAATTATTTATCTTTTGGGGTGTTTCTTACGAACTTTTTTTTAAAAAAAAATGTTGCGATAAAGACACTTGTATGCTAATCGGTAGTAACAGTACGTCTATTTTCTAACCCCTATAAGGTTATAGGAGCAATATGGTCGTTTTGGGCAGGAAAAAAGTATTAACAATCACTGTGAATTCGTAGAACTTCTGTTAGTTTAGGTTCAGTTCTATAGACTCTTCAGGAGATTGTTCTTTTTAGGCTCATAACAATAAATCCTAGATTCATTATCAGTAACCAGTAACGATATTCCAAACCAAATTTCAAGTGACGCCTTGTAATTTTCCAGTTTTTCTGCACCAGTCGATGCGTTGTATTTGATCGGAAGTGTATGTGTAAACCTCGACAGTAAAATTTTCTCACGTTTAACTGCTTACTGATGTTAACTGTTTTGGATTAGACTCATACTAATTCCCAATCCCGTAGGGGAATGAATCCGTCCCCTTCAGCTGTTGTGGTGCGAGCGCTGCGGACCCCTAGCACTCGTAGTACCTCTGACGTTACTAGAGGAACCTCGGGCCGAACATTCGAGCCCCTCCCTGATGAGAGTTGTTCGGATTGGGTTGGACTCGAGAGGGCAGTGGTTCCCGATACCCCTGGGAGATCGGGTACGTCTCCGGACGGGGTTGACGGAAGCCATATATTCCCGTGTACTAGCCAGCATAGCTAGTAGAAAGTGTGCTAGATCACCAGCGGCCCTACCGAGATTGTTCGGTAGCCTTCCCCTTTGGGGTTGGCGCGCGTAAGTGGCGTATCCACTTCCATCCCATCTTGAGTCCTTAGGACCAGAGGGGGAGCGGCTTGTTAGTCTTTAGGTCTTGCCCTATGGAAAGCCCCACAGAGGCGCTGGGCGTCCTTTCGGGACAGCTCAGTAACTCCCTGGTCATCAGAAGGGAGCTCAGTCTTCACTTTGTGTGGATTGCCCTGGTAGATACCCTCGATATATATACTAATTCCCAATGTTGTCCATCGTTTTTCAGGCACTGTGCGAACAGCGATAATATTTCCATCATTATTAGTAGATCCTGGCCGTACTTTTAGAAATTCATCACTAAATTGTTGTACCAATTTTAATTTGTTACCTTATATGGGGTTTCTTCACTAAATGCATTTGTTAGCCGATTTTCGCATTGCTTACGCGTTAATGGCGATTTAAAATCTTAAAAAATAAAGAGTTAGAAGACGATTTCTAGTCATGGTCATTTTTGGGTGAGTAACAAAATATTTAAATGATGATAGTTAACAAAAATTAGAGCAAACCGAAAATACTGCGATACAAAGCCATCAACTCATAAAACATTAAAAAGTAGCTGTCTAATATAACAAACTGCATTTTTTTTAGAAAGATGGCATTCTAAAACTGTTCAGCATCGCTCTGATGGCCTTATACTTAGTCGCTGTACTATGCTGTGCTTTTGCATGCTTGTAGAGTTCGTGGTCATCACTTCCGCTCAGTGTGTTGCCAAGGCCCCTAGTGCCTTTCAGCTATTGTTTGCAATTAGTGTTCAGAATAATTGTTGTTTCCCTAGAAGAGATTGCAAATAAATCTTCTTCGTAACCTTGCTTGTCGTTCTAGCAACTTTGAGGAATCTCATTTACTACGGCAAGTAGGAAACATGTTTCGCAATGCATTGGTTTTCGAGGGCACAGAATGAAACAAAACCAGACCACCGCTCTATTCCCTATACAGAAATTACAGGCCTTAGTAATTTTCAAATGTTACCTTTATTACAAAGGCAGCAAATTAATTAGTAGAAATAAAGATTGATTTTGAACAAATAAAGCAAAGGGCTCTCTCACACTGAAAATCATTTAAAACATGCTGTAGTTTACAACCATAGTGGGTGTGTTTTGTGTGGGTTGATCTTTAGTGGGTGTGCGAAATTAGATTATTACATTAGTTTTAATTTCGTTTTAGATTACTATTGGTTGTCATGCCTAACAAAATACTTTCCATAAAAATAGCATAACGTAAGGGAATAATTATCTATATATCCACACAAACCTTTATTTCGGATGCGTGGTCGACCTATCTGGAGTTTTCTGTTTGCTGGTGATATAGAATATTCATAGCCACTTAACTTCATATAGATGTATGTAAATTATAACAAACAACTTCATACTTTAGTCATAGAAGATGCTAGAAAACTTGTCCTTATGCTTCCATATTCGTATATCTCACGCCCTTTAAAGAAAATTTGCATTAAGTTCATTAATTTATCACGGCCATGTAAATAAAGCCATACTTGTTCGTAAAAAATTAAACAGGGAGCAACAGAACATTCGTACACACATTTTCAGAAATTAACTTGCATTATTGCATGGTTGAGATTTCAATCTTATTTGTAATTCTAAAAGTTTAGTAGCATTTCATGCCGAGGTTCTACAAGCTTCCTGTTTCGTGAACAAACTTAGGAGTTTGTTCTTTCTTCCACTTAATCCACTTTTCCTCTTAAAAGAACGCGGTGATTCATTTTCGTTTTCCATTTAAGTATAGATCCCATTTTCCTAAATACAGTGTACATTCACAAGATTACAAACCGTTTCTTCGTGAAGCGTACGGTCAGAAAGAAGTCTAACTATATCACCGTCTCACTTCTCTGCAAAAGTTTGTTGTCACACAGAATCATACATGAAGTTTGTGTGCTAAATTATAAGAACTTCCTTGGCAATTTAATAGGACTCACCTTAAAACACGTGGCCATAAAATGCACCAACCTCTGCACAATGGTTTTGTATGAACCTTATTACAGAATGGATTACATAAACCCACTATTTCGTGCATGCCTGTAATATGTTCATGAAATATTTGACTTCAGGCATACATGTAGAATTTAACTTAAACTTTATGGTATTCAAATCAATAAGTCGATCTAAAGATCTTTTATTTTCCATAGGCAGTCTTTGTAACCTCGTAAGAATTCAAATAGGTATCGATTTAACGGTACCACACTGAAGCTCTGCAGCATTTATAGCAAAACGTCAGCATAGAAGGAAAGGGTATACACCAGCCGGGAATCGAATGCTTACATGCATTTAATAATGTAACTTCAATGTCCTGGTTATTTTCACTAACTGACCGCCAAGGTGCCATCTATGATCAACAGGTGCAACTGCTGTAGATGGTGCAAGTCATGCAGTGGGTGGGCTGGTTACTCATTGACCTACCTCGGTAGCTCGTGATGATAAACATTCATTGGTTCGATTCTAGAGAGGTTAGTGTTAGACATTTATTGTTTATTAGCGGTACAAATGCCAATTAGAAGGTTTCTGCACGCTAAATTTGTGACTTAGTCCATTTCCTTAAGATGACTTATTAAAACAAATTTGTGAAATGAGTAATTCCCGTTTAAATATTCTGTTCTAATTAATCCAGTGCAAATTTAGTTGTATACATCAGTAGTTACTACGTAACATTCCTGTGTGGAGGTAACATGACTGCCACCCGTCCAAGAGGTAGTGTGTTCGAAGGAACTCTTTCTCGCCCTTAGACGACGAATGTCTGGTAACTCTAAAACGTTTGGATCTCCAACTCATTTCAATTCATTTCAAGCACTTAATTCATTCATATCTGATAAGACGCCACCGGTTAAAGGAAGTCATTCTTAAATAACGAAAAAGACGTAAAACTTAACGCTAATCAAAATAAACGTGCAACTGTGATAATTTTTTATGATCGATGGCATTTCTTGTAAATATGTATTTAAGTGATATTTCCTTAATATCAATTTCCCACAAATCACTCTGATCTTATAACAATAAAATTTATACAGAATGTTTCAGAAATACTTTTACAAACTTCGGTTGTTGGTTCCTCACACCAAAAGAATGAAAAAAATTCATATGAACATATGTCCCATAATCCTTTGTTTTCTCGTTAGGTGTTCAACACTGTGGTACACTTATAACAGACAAAACTCATAATAAATGCTCAAAATATTCTTCTCTTGCTTCTATGCGTGCCTGTACTCGTCATATCATGGAATGTCTCAACCTTTCAAAATTTCCGGGATGGAAATTACCCGTCCCAGCACCATGTTGTCCACCACAAATCTCACTTTGTTGGCACGTGGGATCGCACCCGAGCCGCCTTGGTGAGAGCCAAGCGGTCTAACCACTCAACCATGGCGCGGCCTTACAATGCTGAGCATAAGCAAATGTAGTATTTACTGGAGCTTTCCTTCTCTCCCTCTTTCCCTCTCTCCCCCTCTCTTTCTTTTCTTTCGAGTTATGCTTTACACCCACTCAACACTCACAAACACATACACGAACATAGTACACGGACCGAAGTACTCAATAGCAATATGTTTGTGTGTGTGTGTGTGTGTGTGTGTGTGTGTGTGTGTGTGTGTGTGTGTGTGTGTGTGTGTGTGTAGCAGGCAGAGAAATGAGTACCTATATCTTCCCATTGTCATGTTACATGGTGACACTCTCATATAGCTTGCTTAAAATCCTCGCAGCAAACTTAGAAGTTAAAAAAAAAAAAAAAAAAAAAAAAAAAATATTTGTCCTACTTTCATTTTAACCGGAAGTGAGCAGTTATTTTAAATGGAATATCCTTCGTATATTTTCTTTGAATAATACTTACTAAGAGGTTAAAAAAGACATCCATATCCGATATTAATGCTACTGAATTATAAAATGCCTTTCTTAAAACAATACAAATAAGAATCTTACTGAATATCCATATTCTGTGCTTAGGTTAGCAATGCTAAGCAGCTTGAAATGTGGCAGCTGATTACAACAAACGTGTTAACCAGTTATTAGCCAAGTTTTAAGTTTATATTGAGGCGCTTCATTATGGGATACTCCCTATTTTATGGATCATCGGATATTCCTCTTTACACTACCGACTTGGTAGTCCCCTGTCTCCCTTAAAAAAAGCCAGGGGTAAAAATATACTCTTTAGATCTTTGCCGGCCACTCTCTGTAACATTTCTTACCAATTCAATAGAAAAAAGAAGAAGAAAACCAACAGGATAATGCATATTCGTCCATAATGAGCTGGAACTGCATATTTTGGAGGAAAGATTTCAGCCCTGAGTTGCCCATGATAGTCTGGACTCGGATACAGAATTATTAATAATAACTGATACACTGTGATTTAAAGTAAATCCTTGTAGGTATGTTTTTCTTTTTAATTTACGTCCACCCCAACGTTATGTTGGACGGTGAATGAATTGGTGAAATGATGCTCAAATGAGTCCAGGGTCCATGGAGCTTAGAGTTACCCGACATTCGCCTTGAAGGATAAGGGAAAACACTTGAAAAAACTTTATCTAGGTAACTAACCCTGACCGAGATTCGAACTCGGGACCTCTTGAACGTGAGGCAGACATGCTACCATCTACGCTACCGAGGCGGGCTTGTAGGTACGTGTTTGTGTTTATAATATCGGTAAAGAAGAAGTAACAATGCTATGATCCCCAATAATACCGACTAAATGGTATGATGCTCAATTTGGTGTTTTTCTATTCACAATGGATTTACGTCCGACTCGTGGCTAGTTGTGTAATTAGAGAGCTACCGAGGCGGGCTTGTAGGTACGTGTTTGTGTTTATAATCTCGGTAAAGAAGAAGTAACAATGCTATGAACCCCAATAATACCGACTAAATGGTATGATGCTCCATTTGGTGTTTTTCTATTCACGATGGATTTACGTCCGACTCGTGGCTAGTTGTGTAAGTAGAGAATTTACTGAGAAATCCATTGAGGCTCAATGTAGCTTCAGCTGAGAATACAAGCTAAGAAAAGCTTCATTTTTGTTTACTGGGCTCATATTTTATATTTATTATTAAGAGTAAGTATTACATTAAGTATTATTTTTTTTTTTTATTTTTAAATCATCTATTATCCCTAGGATTAATTCTGTTTCTTCAAGCAATTTCATGAATTCACAAGAATGGTTTCTTGCATTACAATTATCCCCTGAACTTATTTAGGAAGTTGCATCCACTTTAAAAACTTATACCCTCCCAAGTCCAACATTCCAAATTCTATTCTCACCGGCTGAAGGGGGAGTCATTCACCATCCTCCACAAACTGGAAATTGTATGTGGGAAGGAATGTAAATGTGTGTGTGTGTGTGTGTGTGTGAGAGAGAGAGAGAGAGAGAGAGAGAGAGAGAGAGAGAGAGAGAGAGAGAGAGAGAGAGAGAGAGAGAGAGAGAGAGAGAGAGAGAGAGAGAGAGAGCGCGTAGGAAGTTTGAAAACAAACATTAACAAACCTAAAGTTCATCGACTAGTAACACCATTAGTTGTTTCTCAAACAACAACCCCCAACGCGTGAAAATTAACAAAAGAGAGAGAGAGAGAGAGAGAGAGAGAGAGAGAGAGAATGATAAAATTGAAGTCGCTTCCCTAAACTAGAAGTAGAAAAAAATGTCGATGACATGTTTGATTTCTCAGTATATGGCTACCCCACATTTAATTTAACTGTATCACAAATCACATAGTTCAAATGCTGTATATCGTAGGTGGTATGGTCTAATAACACCAAGTAGATAACTAATTTGAGGTTGATGAAGCTACTCCTATGTTCAAATCATTGTGTCTTGAATGAATGTTGTTCTAGGCAGTTTTGCTTGAGGGTAGAATTCTTAAACAATGCTGTACAGCCAAACTAGTGGTAACTAATACAGAGTTTAACCAGCCTTATAAGCTTGTTTATTTTTTTCATAAATAAACAAATTATAAATATTTTTAACGATTCTATCAATTATCAGGATTGTACCAGCGTCGGTGTGCCAAAATTTCCTCTCGCAGAAGTTCTATATCTATCAGTATGTCTACTGATATGGGGCTGTCGCTTTTAAAAACCTTAAAAATCATCGATCTGGGCTAGATTTGAACCGGCATCTACTTAAAAGTGTAATCAGTAAATATATTTGAGGAAGTTTTTAAAATTTTTATATTTTATTATATAAGGCAGCAAAAGACTTGAGAGAGAACCCGGGGCCTCCAGAGTACGAGTCTCATACAATACTCGTAACGTGGTGCCAGCTCGTTCAGTAGAAAATGCCTAACTACAGAGTTTTCAAAGCGCAACCATAACTATTCTTTTGTTAGGAACGAAGTGGAAAAGCCATAAATGGTCAGTGTTTCATTCTTTGAAATGTGTCATGTTGGATACGAGCTCACGCAAATGTGAGTACATTCACACTTTACTACGAAAACTGAGGGAATCGAACTTCCTATTGCTCTACTATGAACTTAACCACCGGGAGCAAGCAATAATGATTCCTCGAAGTCATTGGTCCCGGTAAATAATGAGACCCTCAGCTAGAACATTCGCTTTGGTTGCACATCTTCAGTTTTTGTGTGGCAAAGGATTTCCAAATGTTCCATGAATCATTAAATGTATTACTTTTGAGCTTGAAAATGCTGTGTCACCGTCCGAGAACTGAAAAGTAATCCCAAAGTCTTCATTGGACTTCCGTATATTATTCAGCTTTTTAAAATTCTTTTTGAGCCATTTTGTTTAGTCCCCTCACGGCAACAATATCTGCAAATCAAACAAACCTGATACATCGACCAAGTAAGGAGTACGAAAGATATTCTTCAAATGATTGGATTTAAAGAAACAAGAAGCCAGTAAACTCAAATTAATAATCTCTTTTGGATGAGCGATTATTTGTTAGGGTATCGTGGTTGTGAATAGTTGATAATCTAACACATTCCTACACATGGATGAAAAACTGTTCGAAACAATGTAAAGCGCAATACAGAGTGCATTTATCATTTGGTTCAATTTTTCTCCAGTGTTAAGTCATATCGGACGATGAATGAAATGGGTGAAATGATGTTCAAATGAGCCCAGGGTTCATACACCTTAGAGTTACCCGAAATTCATCTTTTAGGATAAGGGAAAGCCACAGAAAAAATTTTATCCACATAACTCACACTGACCGAAGTAGTAGATTTGTGGGGTTTCAAAAACACCTGCGTTAGCTGTTTTTGAAACCCCATGATTAAAAATCGACGCGAAATCCGCCTGTCCAAATATCGAAGAGGTTGGGTGTTGGTTGTGTTAGAATCCCCATGTTAAAATATCGAAGGGTTGGTTGTGTAGTAACACGTGTGTCACGTGTTCATGAAATCCGAGCCTTGAAAGTCGAGTAGAAATCTGTGTTTAAAAAAAATATATATATATATTGATGTGCTGGCGTTCGTGTGCCCCCCCCCCCTCCAGGAGCTTGACGACGACGACGACGACGACAACGACGCATCTCTCCCAAGCCTGCAAGGGCAATCGTGTCATTTTGTTGTATGTATGTGAAATGTAATTAACTGATGAATGTAATTACTGAAAAAAAATGTGAATGGATTTCAGTATTCACACACACACACACACACACACACACACACACACACACACACACACACACACCGCTCCGTCCCCCCGGCACTCCTGCAATAGGGGTGATGCATGTTATTTATATGTGAATGCTGTAAGACTGAATTGTCAATCGCCTTCACCTTTGTCGACATTTGCAAAAAGGAACGCGTCGAGTGTAGTTATTTAAATCAGTAAGTATTGATTTTATTATCGGGAGCCGTAGGAATCAAACACTCTATGGATCCTCCCCTCCTACACGACGCAATAAGGAATGCAAACCGATTCCGTGAGCAGATGAATCCGTAGCAGTGCACCAATGTACTGCAGGGAGGGTGCGCGATCGATCACTTCCATCTGTCAGTTGTCATCTAACACTCAGCAAGATGAGCAGCGAAACAAGTAGAGTGGAGAGCGATATCAACTTCTGGGAACATCTGCAAGATTACGAGAGCATGCAGCAACACTGGATGGATCATCACGAGGAAATGTGTGATGGAAAGACTCATCAAACCGTCTGCAAGAATCCTGCACATCATGACAAAGTCACTTCATACGGCAAGTGTGGGATGCAGTGCAAGGTATATCTCAGGTAAGTGGAAAGAAAAAGCACTGGAAATTAGTGAGCTATAGTGTTTTGTGTACGGGTAAAAAAGATTTCTCTCATTGTGTAATTACAGAAGCTTGGAAGGTGAAGACATAACACCTCCAATCCGTGACGAGAAACAAGCCGGCCCGTCCAAAGAAGTAGATAAAGAAAAGTGAGTAAAAAGAAAACGTCACACTTAATATAAAAGCGTGTAATAATTCGTATCCTCATAGCCGTGCATGTTCGCAGGACCGACAAGAAAGCAGAGAAGAAGAGCTGTAAGCCGAGGGTGCTCAAGAAGAAGAGGATCTTCGACAAGGACAGCTTTATAATAATGATGTTCGAACCCATGGCCCCCGCTCCTGAAGAGGTGACAAAGAGTGATGGCGAATAGTGTGTTCATGGTAGACGACATCCCCATCAACTCCGGGCACCGTGTGAACATAGGTTTATACCATGAACTCCCATCCCTCTATATCAGAGCTACAGATGAAACTTTTGTATACATCACAAAGAAAGACTGGCTAATAATAAAGAAAAATATGGATGTGTTGGAAACTTACTTGAAAGATGGTAAGCATCCAAAAGTGTCGTACAGTGAGAATATAATATATGCGTACAATATATTACTGTGCATGAATAAAGTGAATGAAGTAACGTTTGTGAATACGTGCTTAAACTTAAACAGCATAAATCTAAATAGCATTGCCATAAGAGGACTTAAGAGACTAATCCCATACATTGAAAGAAACTTATTTCAATTACATGACATATATAAATCAATGTGTTCATACGATGCAAAAAGTAGGAGTGACAGGGAAAAGGTTAAGGAAATGTATGTTAAAATCAATAAAAAGATAACATAAATTTGAGTTTCGTTTTCTTTTTTATTTCCACAAAATTACATCCTTATATGATAGATTGAACAACATGCGTTAGTGGTTTATAGGTGAACAATTTATCATGAATAATCAGGCAATATAATGATGTTTGTGCAGGAAAGTTAGATGAGGCTTGAACTTCCAGTCTCACATTCACGGCCCCGGTCACGGTCTCCTCAGGCTGATGCGAGCAGTCGATGACAAAGAGCGGTGCATAATTCAGAAAGTCACTTCTCTTCAAAAGTGGGTAATTTTCTTTTCCATAATAGGATGATTGAAATTTCGAATACTGATCATACAGAGATGCAAATTTAGAGTTTTCAAAATCCAAGTTCATATCGTGATAAGGATAACACTCGCTGTTGAGATAAAGCTTCAGATTGGTGATGTTGCAGTGATCAAAGAGTGAGCAATCCTTACTAAGCTTATTCAGTCTGTCGGTTTGTGCACCGACTATGACGAAGCGAGGTTTCTCAAGTTTCGTTGTAGTTGCAATGTTCCAGGTGAAGGCCTTAGTTTGCGGTACCGCAGGTTGAGTGTGAAGGTCCAAGGTTCGAAAGGCTACGTGCAGTGGCTTATCGGATTTGACGAGTTTAAGCTTTTCGACTCGCTCTCCATCTGAAAGTCGAAGAACGGGCATCCTCCATTCGAGTCTAGTTAGTTGAATAATAGCTGGTTCGTTGCCCGATATACAATTATTAGAATCTTTAGATCTAATGAGAACCAGTTCAAATTTGCTATTGAGAATGACTTCCTTGTGATCGTCTGCAAAGCCCAGCAGCATCGAAAGAGGAACTACAGCATTGAAGACACCATTCTTTGAATTCACGATGTCGACGTCAACTCCCGGATAGGTCCATCCGGCATTCTGCATTCGATCGGATTCCAGTGCATTCAGAGATGCATAGTTGCGCATCGTTGAAGAAATGCCCGGATTCCTGGTTCTGTCTATAGTAATGCCGTTCATATCTAGACGAATTTCGTCAAACAGAAATGCCATGGCATTGTTGGTCAGCTTTGAGGAGGAGGGTCCGCCACTTGTTTTGGTGAGAGAGCCCTCTATGTAGAGATAACTTCTACTAGGAAGAGTGTACAAATCTTCTGCTTGACACGGTATTCTAATTTCATCGTTCGCGTCAAGAGCCGATGTATTGTATGGCAGGAAGACGTGCTCCTCCTCTTTACTAATCTTATCATCAAAGGTCGGTACTCCTGTTACATCGAGGACATCCATTATAGCACTTTGAATCCCAAAGCCTCGAGGAACCTTCGATTAGACGACGTGATCGGGCGCCCTGTCAATGAGCGAGTATAGCCCAATCTCGGAAGAGGCTTCTTAATATAGGAACGATGCTTAAAATTTATTCCCATTGCGACGTATGTGTAATCGTACGGTTATGGTTTCGTTCCTGAAGTCGAGCACGTCACCGTTCTGATCTACCACTCTAATGTCGAGATGATCAATGAGATTCGTATCGATGATTGGTAGATATATAGGGCTAGATGGTTCTTGCGAAATGTGGTAACCGGGAGGAACCGACGGGAAAAACTCGTACAGAGAATGACCGTGTTTACCGTCAATGAAGGATCCCGTGGCTAGGCTGCACTCGATGCGTATGATGCTAACTTTGAAGATGTTCACCAAATCATCAGACTCAGTCATCACGTTCGGTTGAATCAAACGCTGTGCTTTGAATCCGAGAAGAGAGCCAATTGATCTGTCTTGAGTAAAGTCGATAGTATATGGGCATTTTATCTCAGACTTCATGGTATTATTATTAGCACGTAAGATAAACCCGTCATCGACGTCGAGGGCTCCCTTGAGAAAATGCGCGATATCATCTAATTCGTAAGTTCCAGGAGGAATCTCGATACTCTCGTTCTTGTCATTACGAGCGAAATGGAATAAGTTGTTGCTCTCATCCACATTAGGAATGGAATAAAAGGTTTCGAAATTCAATAGAGCTATTTCGTAAAGTCCATTCGGATCCAGATGAAGAGGCGGGTTGAGAAAGCTAGAGAAGCTGGCATTCGAACCGCTCACGGTGATTGTGTAACTCATTTTGATCAAACATTCAAGTCGGTAAATCCGTTTTATAAGAGAAACTGCAGGCACAGATGACCGCAAATCACAGATCCAAAATTCTGAAACCTCTTGGTGTTGTACATGAGTTTAACACCCTCGAGGTAGGACTCAATCTGTTTCGGTGGTCTTAGATTACCGAAGCTATCAAAGTAGAATGCAACATCTCCATCCTTGCGTATCGCAACCCAGTGTGTTCCCGGGTTACGCGAGATATCCAAATTTACGATAATCCTTTCTACATGTCGAGGACGTGAAGGTAAGTTGTCTATCATGTACACACCTCTAAAATGAGGAATGCGCAGTCGTCGTGCATAGGCATCGATCTCTGCAGCACTTAGGGCTTTTTCCGGGATAAATACAGGCCTCGCCCCGAGTTTTTTGCACGAAGATGCAATCCTTTGCCCTTGCGCTTCTTACGTCGAAGGCCTCCATGCTCTGATTGTGACGACTCAACTCTGCAAGCTGTCTTTCCGCGGAACGTTTCTTATTCACAGCCGTGGCGATCTGAGCAGCGCCACCGGCTAGGCTACCTGCAGCGCCCAAAGCCGCCAAAAGCGGGATCAGAGGTAAAAAACCGCCTCGAGGGCTCGGTATGATCCTCTTGCGTCGCTTACGCATTCCAGCGCCCATGGCAACTTTCCCCTTCATGATGGCTGTTACAAGTCGGGCTGCAAGTCGCTCGCCGAAAGATGCGTCAGCAGACTTTACTCGACTCCAAGCCTTTTCAACGAGTTCCTTATCGGCCAAACGTCGCGAATCTGCGTCCTGATGAGTGGCGTAAGCGAGATCGTGAGCGAGGCAGGCTGAGTCCAAAGCGTTTCTGGGAGAATCCCCTCTCTGCAGACGCTTATGTAGTTTCGTTCCAGGTCCACAGAATCGGTACCATGGTAAATGAGCCTCAAACGGAAGAGAATTAATTAGCGAATTAAGGATTCCGGATCCCTTCTTTACGCATGCAGAGTTCATGGCTTACTATGAAATAAAAAAGCAAACGTTATGATTTATATGTTTAGTTGCGATATGGAAGTAGTGAAGCAAAAGTGCAAGTTGCCTATACAGGTGCTCGATTTCGACAACGACATACGCAAAGGACGACACGGCGCGCTCTTCCCGTGCAACGTCAGAGCACTCCTCTTGGGTAGTTCGAATGCTGGAAAGACGAACGTTCTACTGAACTTGCTCATCCATGAAAATGGTCTTAGGTTCGAGAATCTCTACATATATTCAAAATCGTTGCACCAACCGAAATACCAGTATTTGCTCAAGGTGCTAAAAACCATACCCGATATTGGAGTTTTCACGTTCGAGGATGGCGAGAAGGTGGTTCAACCATCCGAAGCCCGAGGAAACTCCATATTCGTATTCGATGATGTCATAAATGAGAAGCATGGAAAAATAGCGTCATATTACAGCATGGGTAGACATCGCAATGTCGATGCCGTATACTTAGCACAGTCATATGCGAAGGTGCCTAAACATTTAATTAGAGATAATGCAAATATGATCGTGCTCTTCAGACAGGATAACCTCAACTTAAAGCATATATATGATGATTACGTAAACACAGATATGACGTATGCGGAATTTAAGGACATGTGTAAACAAGTTTGGGAGAGTAATGACGGATCGAACTCGCGACCTTTCGTTGTCATAGTACCCGAGTTCCCTTTGAACGAAGGACGCTACCGTCACGGTTTCGACATCTTTATCAGAGTGAATAAATAACGCGCATCCTTCATTGTAGTCATGAGTATCGATAGGTTCGGATCTCGGAGAGTCATACCCTCCCGGGGCGTGATTAACCGGTATACCATAAGTAGAGATGGATCGGGAAACTATCAATTCAAGGGAAAGCGATTGCGCAACGTTCACGATCCTGAGGAAAGTGATGACGCATCAACTAAGAGCTATGTGGACGCGTGTACGAGTGATGTCGAGAGTCGAATGCAGATCTTCAGCGAACAGGCTTCATATCAACGCATGGGCCAGTTTGAAGCTATGCTTAGGAATCACATACAAAAATCCCTCGACCTCCAATATGAACATCTAATGGAATACTTAACAAAATATGCATTTAAACGTGATTCGGATAACAATGTCATTCTGGATGCTATAAGGATGAAAGTTCTATTGGATCCCATTGACGATCACGATGTTATCAATAAAAAGTATATAGATGCCAGAATGCCAATTCTAGAGTCTGATGCTAATCTATCATTTCGAATGAAACGATTAAAGGATATAGCCGATCCTGCACAGGATAACGATGCTGCAACCATGAAATATGTTAATCGGTTCTATATACAGAAACAGAATGAACTGCAAACCGGTTTAACTAGAACGATAACAACCGTTGCCGAAACTATATCTACAGCAGTGGAAAAGGCCGTGAAAGATATAACCGAGCGACAGACGGAACTGGATAAGAATCTAACCAGTGCAGTGAACGATATTGACAACATGAAAATACAGACGAGATATATCGTAAACGGCATGTTACAACAACTGAAAGGTCAGCTCATCATTTCACTGCATACACGACCCTTTAGAGGTCCCTCGTTAAGGTATACGTTATCCTCGGGTCTCGAATTCTACAAGTCTCCAGGAAATGGGAATGTAATTTCTTGTTCTATGCTTTCATCAATACACCCTCATACGGCGCATGACACAATGTTCGCAATAAACGATAAATTAGTTGAAAGGTATCCTGTCCCTATTCGAACTGGTGATTTACTCATTTTCACAGCACCAGTGGAACGTGCTAAGGATGGTCACATGTTAAGTATAGAAATTATAATTTCATATAAAATATCTGCAGTAGGTTAATTATACATTCAGTACAATATGGATGCCGAAGGTATAAGACTCAAACAATCAATCGCTCGTCACAGTAGGGCAATACGAGAAAAGTTACGCTCCCTGAAAGGTCTCAAGTTCGAAACTCACCGCGTCATGTCCGAGGTTCTCCAGCCTGTAACCGAGCCCTTGAAGGTTATAGCCAACAGGGATCGTGACAAGTCAAAACCAGTCGTTAACGATGCAGAAGAGGATGGGGATGAGGAGGAGGAGGATGATCTACTTGCAGAGTACCTGAAGAAGGTTCGAACCGCTAGCTCCAGCGACATGGATGCCACCTACGGCGTGCGGTATGAAGATGGAGAATATAAACTAGGGAATAAAACTATCGATTTCACCGATGACGGTATTCAGATAGGGCAAGAGAGCTACGATGCAAGTCCTGGATTGTACGAATTGCTCTTCAAGCGATCGCCGCTCAATTCATCATATACCGAAGAGGATCTGGACGCCTATTCGCAGATATTGCAGAATACTCAGGTTTACAGGCAGGGATACGCTAGGAGCGGGCGTATAAGAGCAAGCCGCGGTTACAAGTATCGCAATATTGTTCGAGCTCTTGTTTCCAGTCGCACGGGCTCGGCTCTCTACTGGAAGGAGCACGTACCCGGCAGAAAACTGGATTACATCTATTGGACCGATCCCAACGTTCTAATAGACAGATTGAGATTACTCATTGCATCGAGGGATGCGGGTAACTTTAACCATTCAGCAGAGATTCAGGAAATAATCACAGAATTAAAAAAACTCGAAAATCATAGCATGATTAAACGTGTCATAGCAAGCGAATTACACTCGCCGGCAAGAAGGCGCTTCTTACGCCGTAAAATAATAAGTAAAGGTCTTAATGATCTACTACAAATAGATCTTATTGAAATGATACCTTATGCAAAAGAAAATAGAAATTATAAGTATATTCTTATTGCTATTAATTTCTATTCTAAAATGGCTTATGCACGAGCATTGAAAGATAAAAGTGGCATTAGCGTGACAAGAGCTATGCACGGTATCCTATCAGAGTTGAATTCACCTCCTAAGAACGTTCAAAGTGATAATGGGAAGGAGTTTACAATCGCCATTTCAGGCAATTAATGCTTAGGAATGGAATCAATCATTACAGTACTTTCAGTAGCATCAAGGCTGCAGCAGTGGAAAGGTTGATTAGAACAATTAAAATGAACATGCATAGAGAATTCCTGATTCAGGGTTCGCATCAGTGGTTACAAATGCTACCTAGAATCATCGATTCATACAACAATACCTACCATACGACGATTCGCATGAAGCCCCGTGACGTCAGCAACAACGATCTGCTCCTTAGTGTATATCGTTATGGCGGGCGTGAACGTCGAGAGAAAAGGAATGCAAGGAGTTTTCATGTCGGTGATCGTGTAAGGATTTCCAGGTACAAGGGACTACTTGAGAAAGGTTACACGGCCAATTGGAGTACGGAGATCTTTCGGATTGTTCGTGCAAGGAATACTAACCCAGTTGTCTATTTTCTGGAGGATGCAGAAGGAAATGAAATACAGGGCGGTTTTTATGGTCACGAACTACTAACAACACGCCATCCTAATGTATACCTTGTTGAGAGAGTGATACGCCGACGTGGTAATCGTGCGTACGTTAAGTGGCTGGGTTTTCCTACAAAGGAATGGATCGATGTTAAGGATATTGTGTAAAAAGGAATGTATGTTTTATTGATAAATAAATAAATACACAAGATATTTTCCCAAAAATTTAGTGTTTTTATTTTATAATTCCTTTCCAGCTAAATCCTCTAAACATAATGGTTATATTTTTTAAATAGTTTCAGTATACGTGGCTACATAAACAGAAATTTTTCAGTAGAACATCACAACTAAATCCTCTAAAAATAATGCTTACACTGTGTTTTAAACAGCTTCAATACATGTGCATATAAATAAAAGTAAAGTGTTTTACATGTTAAATTCTTTTAATATTAGTGCAAATTAATGTTTAATCTTCAAAAGAATTTCAATATACCTACAAACATAATCAGAAATGCAGTCCCCCCAAAATTATATGTTTACCCCAACTAAATCCTCTATATATAATACATCGACAACAGGTTAAAACTCCTTACACCTAAGTTCAAAGTTCATAGTGAAAAATGTATATATTTTCTTAAAACATACATATATAAGCAGAATTGTAACCCACCCCAAGAAACCATACTTTTATTCTAAATAAATCCTGTAGAGATAATGCATCCACAACAGGTTAAAACTCCCTAAATTAACTTCAATTTAATAGAGAATAATGCTCACATTCTTTATAAAATGAGCTTCAGTACACATGCATACATAAACACATTAGGTATTTTCACATGTTAAAACTCCTTACATCCAAGTTCAAATAGATGCTTACATTTTAAAGATGCGTACTAGCGAAAATGTAGTCCCCAGCACCGTAATTATAATATTATCCAATCAATATCCGGTAAAGTTAATGGTTAATGATGCTTACATTTTAAAAAGTTTCAATGCGCGTGCATACATAAACACAAATTGAGTGTCTTACACTTGAAAAATCCTTAAATCTAAGTTCAAATTAATGGTTACTTTTTAAAAAAAAAGAAATTAACGACGCATCAATAGAATAGTAAACACCTGTCCAAATTATAGCTTTATCCCAATATGCATGTATACATAAAACAAATTAAGTATTATGCACGTTAAAGTCCTTAAACATAAGTTTAAAATTAATTGTTACCTCTTTTAAGGAATTGAGAGATGCAATGATCTCATATTATATATCATATTATATCCCCATACATAAGCGGGATTATAGTCCTCCAAAGGTATTTATACATACCATCAGCAACTCAAAGCAATGAATGAGCACCAAAACTTGACAACGTATTTCAAGACTTGCTTAAAATGACATCATGCCTCATGTACATAAGTTTTATAAAGTGTAAAGATTTATCTCAAATCACAAAAGCATTACTTCAATCACGCTTGCACTGCTGCATGTACACATGTTGAAAAATTAAATATTTGTGTCAAATCATTAAAAAGCAAATTATTTCACATGTTTTTGTTAGCTTTAAAATACATTGTCAACTTTTTTACAAGATTTTTTCACATATTTTTTATACGATTACTTATCCAATGGTACAGAATGATGACCCCAGGCCAAGGTTTCATGTGAATTTTTCTGTATAAATCGCTTCGTGTCGAATCCTCTAAGAGCAACTTTATTACTCTCGATGGTTCGAACAACGTGCTTATAACTTCTAAAGCACGTCTGTTTAGCATGACGTACGGCTGTCATATCATTTACACAGGATAGATAATCCTCAAACGTTATGCACCGCATGCCATCACTCGTAACGCCTTTAGATTTCTTGACCGTTTTGCCATCGTATCGATATGAATACAATTTTGAACGTAAACCTACGTATTCTGTCATAACTTTACCCGATAATTCATCTTTAAATAGACCAGCGACTTTTTTATTCATCAACGGAATACCGTACACATTATCGATCGGGTAATTAGATGTATCGAAGAGATGTATATTAGATTTAATAAATTCATAAATGTCACTACTGGTTTCAAACAGAAATGCATCGGTATCCGTATAATTCAACATAACATCTTTTAACTGTTTCTTCAAAATATTATAATAAAAATTATACATCAAGTGTTTTGAAAGATCTAGAATGGCCTGTCCTATATAAATCGGTTTCGTCATCTTAATTTCTTCCCTTACCAGTTCGAGTCCTATAAGGTTCTCGTCAAAAATTACGTATCGTATGAATGTCTGTCGTGATATTAACTTTCTTGCCTGTTTCCAATTGCTCGCTAGGTGAAAGGAATTGTAACGTCTGACGTTCTCAATAAATTTACCATATACGCAATTATTCATTTTCTTCCATAAATTTTGACCGAATTTTGTTTTATCTTCAATACGTTTAGCAGCATTTAAATCAATGTACGTCTTAAGCCAAAAGGATTGTTTGTAGGATACCGCTCGATGTATACGCTTCATTTTCAAACCGAGCTCTACACACTGCTGCAAGTTTCTGTAATGTAATATATATTTTTCCTTATGATTCAACGTTGCAAGTAACTTTTTGTAATTATCACCCGGAGCTATCTCACTCTGCGGACATAATGGCAAGTCGTTATGCAACTCGTGAAGGTTCTCCGGATATTCCAGGTCTACTTCTAAAACATAACCTGTATCTGAATCATGTCTGATGCTCAAAAAATCTATAGAATTAATTTCGTTATCGTTTAACCATCTCAATTGAGCATACGGTAAAGCGTTCCCACTCATAATGTGTGAGTAAAGTCCGTTGCAATCCATGTATGATAGGTATTTAATCGATTCCGCTTCATTGTAAGCAGATATGTATTTATTATTTGCTTTGGAATAACGTTTTGATACAGTGCAGATACCGCCTCTAATCGCAGATTCGAAAAATTCCAGCATATTTTGATCGGTAATCAGCGATATTTGCACGCGGCTCGTTCGTAACATTGCGTCATATGATAGGCCAGGAGCTGTATAGTAATGACAAGGATCTAAGCCATACATATCGATACTTAAACTTCGGAATTTTTCATAGATGTCTGTTAATAAGATCGTATCCGTCTTGAGATAAAGATCAGAGTATTCACCGAGATTTTGTATACCAAATTCTCTCCATACCGCGCATGCGTGCATGTAATCATCATTGCTTATATTATCAAAACACTCTTGAGGAGGTAATTTGGAATCATTTAATTTTTCCTTGCAATCTAAATATGTATATGGGAAAATACCTTTCCGTTGCATTAACAAACGTTGCTTAGGATCAACGTACATCTTATTTGTGTACCGAAAATCTTGAGGTTCTAGCATATCAGAAAGATCGCTCAGTTTAGAATCCAGAAAGCGGTAGCTATCAAGAAATCTGAGGAATATTGATTTACCATTAGATGTGTATCTTTTACTAAATGACAGATAATTCTCCGATGTTTGCGAAATACATGTAATGGGTTCATTGTCATACGATAACTTTTTTACTATGAAATGCGAATCATACTTTGATAGGCAATGAAAAAATATCGGGATAAAGTTTGGCGTTTTTCTATTGAGGTTGCATGATTTATGAGCAGCCCCTATATATAATCCGGTCTGATGATCGTGGTCACGCACCCTAATCGAGTCAGAATCGAAATCCTTTTTGCATACGTGACACTGGACTGCATTTCTGAAATTTAATTCATCCTCATCACTCATATGCATCTCTGTCACATCACCGTATATCCCAAGCACATCCTCGGCAATCACAGTTAATTCTCTAAGAAACTCTTCAACTGCATGCGAACCTCTAAATATTTTGAATTTTGTTAGTGTCTCGTCATAACTGCAGACCAGGTGCAACGAAACGGATATCGCCTCGTGCACGTGCATATCACGTGTCCAACTATGCATCGCATCGGGCTGACACGATGGCACTTTTATTAACATAGTCTCGATATCAGCGTATATCACAAAAGGGACTTTAACGCATTTTGAGTAAGCCTGAAACTCGATAACATCATTTATTCCTTCGCGAGGCATGCTAATAATTTGACATTTCATACATCTCAGTTTATGTTTCTTCAGAATAACTTCAGTCGAAAACCATGCATTACAAGATTCACACACAAATTTTTTACTTTTATGTTTGGATATCTGCTTACTTACTAGACGCGACATATCGGTTATGAGAGAATAATGCGAATTGATCATTAGAAGATTCACATGGTTTATCTTTTGCTCCCTCGTCTGATATAAGATGATAATGGATTCTCTCTCTAACCCGTATATGTTCACCGAGATATCATGATTTTGCTTTTCGAATAATTCAATGTCATGAAGGGCGACGGGGAAGTTTATTCCTTTAAAATTGAATTCGCGATATATATCATATTTACTGTACGTGCTAGCTCTATGCCTGTTCTGGCGAGCTGGATATTTTGCTGCCAGCATACAATATGCAAAACATTTAAAGTCAGTATTCCGAATATTCACGACAGCTCTCTTTGATTTTATCCACGATGGCAGCGGCTTAAAGCAACCTGCGTTTAACGGATCGTACTGACATGCGTATAAAGTTAGCGAATCTATCCTGTAAAGCGCTTTCGAACTGGCTTTTGTTTCAAAATTTTTTAGATGAGCGATTATAGGCTGTTTCAGTTTAATTTCATACTATTCAGATTTGTTTGTCGATTGCAATATTACATCCATCTTACTGTTAAAATTAATCGATTCAACTGTTTCATTATCGGGTGAAGTTATTATATATTGACATGTTAAAGTACCGGCTAATTTAATTCCTGATTTGTAAGTTCTTATGGCCTTCTGGATTTCACTGGTAACAACGGGTTTGCATAAGTTCAAGAACGTTGATGGATCTAGCTCGTGTATAGAATTTTTTATGGTACCTGTGAAGATCCTGTGCTGG
Source organism: Mantis religiosa (assembly GCA_030765055.1). Classification (NCBI taxonomy): domain Eukaryota; kingdom Metazoa; phylum Arthropoda; class Insecta; order Mantodea; family Mantidae; genus Mantis; species Mantis religiosa. The sequence goes on along the minus strand of CM060951.1, from coordinate 107,502,510 downwards.
AACGCTGATTCTACAGTAATGCATTCCAATGTTTTGTCGTTGCGTTTCGCCTGCTTTGCACTACTTGCTTGAATATCTTGCATGCCCGGTCTCTTGCGACTCGTTACACCTCCTGAAATTATGGATTAAACATGTCAGAAAACACGAATAATTACACTTTTAAAATAATAAACATTTGAACACTCATGGCAATGCTATATTTTTAAGCTTTAAAATGATTACTTTATTAACATTGCTGAACTTTGAATTTGATTTACATAACATGTTTTCCTTAAAAGAAATAAGTTGCATGTTATTTGCAGTGGAATTAAATGATAACTGTATCTTTTGAATAACAAAGATTTAGAACATTCAGAGTACTGCATTCCCTAATATGGATTTTTTTTTAAATTGCACCTCTGTCTTTTATTGAATTTTTTTTTAAATTGCACCTCTGTATTTTATTGAAATTTTATCCTGACTTACGTAACATGTTTTCTGGAAAAGAAATAAGATGATACACGTAACATGTTTCCCTGAAAAAAAAAAAACGTTATACATAATGTATCATCACAATATACTCATTTGTATATGGCTACTGGCTGTTTAATTAGTTAATTGAATTCCTCAACTTCCCGTCGATTGGCTGCAGATATGCATTAATGACTTTTAAAACGTTAAATTTGCTTGCATTATTACTCTTATCGATTTGCCTTTTATATAGAATGACTAATTCGTTAGGTATTCCATTCACAAATATTAACAGATTAACGCTGATTACTTTAACTTACACTGAAATATTTGACAACAAGAGATTGACACTTCATAGCAGTAGTGCAGCACGATTTTAGTTTTTTTTTGTAAAGTCTTACCTTCACTGGTTACTCCCGACTGTTTAAAAAAGTTAATTTGTGCTTCTTGAATCCATTTTCCAGAGTTTCTTCACCGGAATACACGAAACTCCAACCACCCTGATTAACAGCATCCACTTGAGCTGCTGTCATCTTCTTAAATCTCTCGGGCAAAAAAACCTGGCATTCTTGCAGCTTAAGTACGACTCTATCACCGTATCTCGTCTTCACGATTTTGACATCGTGTATGGCTTGTGGTACGTCTCGGGGAATCTCTCGTAACTTCTTCGACGGGAGATAGGAACCTCCTTCCGCAAGCTGATTTAAATCGTGAAGAATCGATTCTGGAATTATAAATTCACGCATATTATTCAACGCTTCGATTCATTACGTGGAAATTACTGTACACAGACATATGCATAATGCTTACCTTCATTCATGTTGATGCTGTCTGCTACGTTTCAGTTGCTGATGTGCTGTTTTATTCGCTCGGTTCACTGTTTTGTTACCTCAGCACCCCCTCCCAAAATTTCCATTCTGGCTGTAACCTGTTTGCACACATCCTTAAGTTTATGCTTCTGCTTCTTTCGCTATAAACTATTAAACTTAGAGTAGAGTTTTAACCTGTCATCTTATGTATCTACTAACTAAAAATTAAATAATATAAGATCTATAGCTATTAACTGTAAGTATATATATACTCTTTAGAAAGTTTCCACCCCTTTTACGTTGCGCACGCACTCGTGTGGCGATTGGTCGTTTATACCCTTTATTACGATACTGCTACCTGCACCCTGATTGGCTAGCTTGGATGAAGTGGAATATGTCACACCCACTGTTCACCTTAGTGCATTCATGGTAATTACCTCATTGAACAATATTTCAAATTTGTATTGCAGCAAACTAATAATATCATAATGCCATCTATAATATGAGTATAACCTTTTATTGCATTTTAATTATTGCAAGCTGTATTTCGAGTTTGTATTGCTACTTAATGCAACTGTATTATTCCGAAGGACCGTTTGAGTGTGACCGTTAGATAATTTATGTTTTTATTCCTTCCAGTGATATTTTGCTTCAATTCGGTAAGCCTAACGCCTCGAACGGATTAGTCTCTCGTATCAGATTTATTCAGAAGCGTGTCTCTCGTAGTTATTCACCAAATCGATGTACAGACGTTTTAAGAGGCACTGGCATTATTATAGCAGACTTTGCATAGCTTTTCAACGTTTTGGCATGTTTCTACTCAGCTGATTTATATCATTACAATTATCCTTAATACATTATTTATTACGTTTGCATAGATATCTCGTTTACTTGTCTCCTTTACGCTCGAGTGAATTTTTAGAACCCAGCTGCGTTAATTGATTCCTACCCGCACGTGTACGTAATTTTTTCACCCCAAGTAAGTTATACGGATTCTCTCTTCCGTTGGGGTGGTTTTAGCTGCAGCGAACAACATTATTTCTCAATAAATCTTTACCTACCTTTCCTAACATTTCACTGCATACGCATTATTTTTAACAGAGGGAATGGCTCGGTTTTACCACACATTTCCATGGAGTATGATTCATCGGGCTCCCAATAACTGAATACATTAACAGATAAATAATAAATAGGTAGCTAAATAAATACATGTTTTCAGTTCGACGTTCCTACCTGCGCTGCCTTTTGAAAACGTCGACGATGGGACAGAGACGGCATAGTCTTACAACATTTGATGTATTATTAAAAGTTTGATACTGTCCAATTCGTATTTGCATTCTTAGTTACTTATATATGCTATATTCGACGCGTTAAGCCTAGCGGACTACTGTCATTATCTCTAAGTAAAATTGGTTTTAATGTTTTATTTTTGCGAATCCTATTTTAGAATCCTTTTTTAACTTCAATTCGTTAAGTCTAACGCCTCGAGCGATTACTGCATTTTATTAGATTTATTTAGAAACATTTTTCTCGTAGTTATACGCCTATTTGGTGTACAGACGTTTTAAGAAGCACTAGCATTGTTATAGCTGACTTTGCATGGCTTTTCGACGTTTTGGCATCTTTCTACTAAGCTGATTTATATCATTACAATTATTCTTATTACATTATTTATTTCATTGCATAGATATCTCGTTGGCTTGTCTCCTTTACGCTTGAGTGAATTTTTAGAATCCAGCTGCGTTAATTGATTCCTAGCGCAGGTGTGTGTAATATTTCACCCCAAGTATGTTATATGGATTCGCTGTTCCGTTGGGGTGGCTACAGCTGTAGCAATAAACATTCATCCTCGCTAAATCTTTACTTGCCTCTCTTAACATTTCACTGCATATGCATTTATATTTTGAACAGAGGGAAAGGATCGCTTTTTAGCACACATAGAGTGTCAGATTCCTCAGGAGCCCAATAACTGTAATGGATAACTCAATAAATACTTAAATAAACAAATAAATTAATTAATAATGTATACTTAGTTACGTGAATAAATACATTTTTTCCATTCGATTTGCAGGAGTGCCGGGGGGGACGGAGCGGTGTGTGCGTGTGTGTGTGTGTGTGTGTGTGTGTGTGTGTGTGTGTGTGAATACTGAAATCCATTCACATTTTTTTTTCAGTAATTACATTCATCAGTTAATTACATTTCACATACATACAACAAAATGACACGATTGCCCTTGCAGGCTTGGGAGAGATGCGTCGTTGTCGTCGTCGTCGTCGTCAAGCTCCTGGAGGGGGGGGGGCACACGAACGCCAGCACATCAATATATATATATTTTTTAAACACAGATTTCTACTCGACTTTCAAGGCTCGGATTTCATGAACACGTGACACACGTGTTACTACACAACCAACCCTTCGATATTTTAACATGGGGATTCTAACACAACCAACACCCAACCTCTTCGATATTTGGACAGGCGGATTTCGCGTCGAGTTTTAACCATGGGGTTTCAAAAACAGCTAACGCAGGTGTTTTTGAAACCCCACAAATCTACTACTACTGACCGAGATTCGAATTCGGGATCTCTTGAACGTTCGTTGCTGAAGACTATCTATTAGTGTTGCTTTGTCCCAATTGCCCTAATGTATATGCAGAGAACTTACGGTTGCTGTAATTATAAGAGTTTCATATAGATGAGATTGGGATTTCATTACGGAGGGGATTCGGTACGTAGGTCACCAAGCTGGGCACATTGTTCCTATGTCCCTCGGAAGGAAGGATGAGGTGAAGGAGACAGAGGGCGGCCAACCCAAGGAGCCACGACAGTACAGAGCGCAGGGTCCATACAGTTTTACTTGGATAGAGACTTCCCCCGACAGGCCAGGACAACGAACTCGCTCCCCTACAGCGGAATGGCAACGAACTCAGCAGCCGAGCTCTAAAGATCCCAGGCCGGGGATCCGAGGCCCAAAGGTCCCTGGCTAGCGGTCCCGAAATGGCCCCAGTAGAGGAGCGGAGACCAGCAACCGACCTACCGGAGAAAGAAGTAGTTTTCCTCAGAGCATATCATCCTGCCATGCACCACCGAGACACCCGCCGACACTTCTAACATGAAACAGACCACAAGGTGAAAGATGATATGACATGATAATGGGGATGAAATGGAGGGACAGGAAATTCGGGGGATGTAATTAACTTACCTATCATTCGCCCAGCGACCCGAGAAAACCCCGAAAAACCCATGGGTCATTTAGGTCGGCCACGGTAATCGAACCCGGGCCTCCCGAATGCGGGCCTCAGAAGAAACCGCTTGAGCCATCCCGCTAAGTTTCATATAGATTAATTTGATGAAAATCTGTTGGTACAGTATTTTTATAGTTCTGTCTTCACTGGCCATATTTATGATAATTTCAGTTCTGTTTGTCACGTATTATTAATATTAACAAAAGAAACGAACATACGTATTTCCTCCAAACCAAAAATGAATGGTTTATTTGTGTGATAAATGATTTTGCTGTGCAAATTAGCGTCAGCTGTACAAGAAACGACTATAAAGTTATCGATTTGTTTGAGTTCATTAAAAGCTTTCGTTCGAAAATCGTGCTTGCTTAGCTAATAATTGGGACTATGAACTGGGAATAAATCTGGGAGAAGTTATTCTTAGAATACATAACTGTGACGGTGAGTTGTATGATGCAGTTTCACTCCTTAGATAGCTATTCGACTTATTGGCTACACTAAGAATTACTCATGGCCAACTTGATACGCAATTAGTATTTTGTTTTGTTAAAATTGTGGAGTAATTTTTTTCCTTGTTCCATTTATACCCCGCCTTTTAACTGCTATGGTCATATCCGCGGCCGTTCTCCTTTGGAACATACCGAAGGTGTTAACTCGTTATCTTTGGTTTTTAATCATTAGATCACGCACACATTCACACTCTCATTCATACTTCCAGACTCTGGGTAACAAGGGAAATTATCTTGGTCGGAGAAAAAGCCCCACCCCCATCGCCGGGAATCGAACCTGGGACCCCTAACACGGCAGGCAGGTGCTCCACCGACTCTACGGGGCCAGCCTGTGTAGTAATTTGTATTACTTTCAAATCTTCTCCTCCTAAAACATTATTATTATTATTATTATTATTATTATTATTATTATTATTATTATTATTATTATTATTATTATTATTATTATTATTATTATTATTATTATTATTATTATTATTATTATTATTATTATTATTATTATTATTATTATTATTATTATTATTATTATTATTATTATTATTATTATTATTATTATTATTATTATTATTATTATTATTATTATTATTATTATTATTATTATTATTATTATTATTATTATTATTATTATTATTATTATTATTATTATTATTATTATTATTATTATTATTATTATTATTATTATTATTATTATTATTATTATTATTATTATTATTATTATTATTATTATTATTATTATTATTATTATTATTATTATTATTATTATTATTATTATTATTATTATTATTATTATTATTATTATTATTATTATTATTATTATTATTATTATTATTATTATTATTATTATTATTATTATTATTATTATTATTATTATTATTATTATTATTATTATTATTATTATTATTATTATTATTATTATTATTATTATTATTATTAATTTTCAATGAAATTTTGATAACGAAATTTTGGGAATGTAAATACATCCTACTCTACTTACTATTGGTAACTGGATAAAAAGTGGAACACAAATAAGGTAACAGCGGTCTGTTGGCATTGAAATTAAGCTGTAATTTATCTACCTGTTCTTAGAGCAGTGATAGTTTATTTTTAGAATTGGCTTAATACATTTCACAAAATGACTTTTTCTCTTCCACTCCCATTTTTTCTACCAGCCTATTCTCCTCAAGTGCAGAAGTATTATAAACACGTGACTTGCTACTGGCATTTTGCTCTCGTGATGTACTTAACGACGAAGATACTGTTAAACCGGCTTTACTGACTCGATCGTTCTGCGATTGTTCCTGTTAGGAGGGAGAGTGATTGCATCCATAAATGTCATATTTGCAATAACGATCCCTAATTTATGACGGAATATCTTTAGTTCCGATAGCTAAAGTTAGAATGACAAGTTACAGAAGAGAGTACATGCGTTATGCACACAGAAACGCGGAGTGGGATTCGATAAAGGTTCTGGCCTGTTCCGATGAATGTGTGTGTGTGTGTACTGTTTAACGTGTACTGTTTAACGCCCGCTTTTATTACATACGGCACCGCAGGCGATGACACTGATGATATATGTTCCGATGAAAGCTATCTTGTCGTCATCAATTACATCAACCTCTGATGCCACCTTATCAAGGTATAACAGATTGGTCCTCGTGTGTATTCATTAATCGGCTAATATATAACTCTATTATGTTTATTTTAATATCTACTTGTTGCAAAGCTCTATGAACTCTAGTTATATTACTGTTATTGCTGGTCATTTGTATAAAAAAACTTCTAATTATGTATTTACTGTTCCCTTAACGATAATGCAAATTTTCCACTTTAATATATTGTTCAAGTTTGAGTTTAAGACAATAAACGGAAATAAAGTTCTGATATGTCGCATTCATACGACATTTTCCACATTTTATCGTTTACTAAAGGGTATACGTACTGGTCTAATAGAAGCTTATGTTTTACCGACTTAATTTGAGCAAGCGTTTTAACAACCATTTGCTGTATGTTGGCCCTATGTATGTTTACTCTTTTCATGCAGTTGGGAGAAACAAAAAGACAGGACTTTGAAAGTATAACGTGTTGAACAATACGAACCACTAATAATGGATATCCTTCTTAGAAACTACTTATGCTGTAAAAATCTATTTGATTATATTATTTGTTTCAAAGAGCTCTACGTGTTTACTTTCTCTACCACATAACATAGTAGTAGAGAAGCTATTGTAGCACCCAAAATCTGACATCGAGATTTCACAGGAAGTAGGTACATGTTTTAAGGTATCCTGAATAAGTAATCATATTTATAAAAAGTGGTTTGTTTGTGTATGTTTGTGTGCACGCGATGTTTAAGAAGATGTTTAAGATGTTTAAGATGTTTAAGAAAATACCTCACTCCAAATTATCCTGAAGCGATGCTGCAGATCCTGCTATTTTAATTAGTGTACGAGGGGATATCGTAAGATTTTAATTATCACCCTTTAAAAATGTGTTAAAGAGTTTGTGTTTATATGTGCTTCTTAATTCTTCTCTGGGTAGTCACCTTCCAGATTTACACATTTTTTTCCAGCGTTTCTTGAACTTCCGAATATTTTGATTAAACCACTCCTCCACTTCATTAATGACGACATTTGTGTTGTCAAATCGGCGACGACGCAACTAATTCATTTCTGTGAACAAAAGTAATGTCATTTCTTCATCAGAGCTGCTCGTAACTTTTCTAGAAGATCGCTGTAGTGTTTGCCAGTGATGGTTTGACCCTTGTCAAGATAATCTGTAAGGATGATTCCAAGACAATCCCAGAAAACTGAAAGCATGACCTTCCCACCTGACTTTTGCACCTTTGCTATTTGGGAGTGGGAGGGGGAGGATCGCGGCACTGGGCTTAAAAGTTTCGGCACAAATAGATAATAGACGGCGGATAATGTTTCACGAGCTTTCATAAGCAATTAACGATAGCGCGGCGAGTGTTCAAGATAAAGTATTTGCCGGCACGGCTAGTATTTCACGTTTGGAAAATTCTAGTGATATCTGGATTGTCGGAGAGTTCTTGTTTGCTCGGGAAGTTTCTCGAGTTGTGAATGAAATATATAAGCGATTGTGACACGCTAGCTGGAGAGTTAGTTGTAAACAGAGTAAGCAGAGAACAGCTGAGAGTGTTGTTGAACAGTCAGTTGCGTAACAAGAGTGTTGTTGTAACGAGGGCTAATGTAATCAGCTGTCACTGTTTTTGTCATCGGCCTTGGAAGATCGTGTATTATTGGTGAAGTAATGTTGTTACGTGAGAATTGAACAGTGTATATCTACGGAAATAAAGAAGATTTAGAATTTCGGCAAATTGGACTTTTAATTCTACGAACCCACAAAGTCACAGTATCCTTCCATTCCATGGACATGATTTTTGTCTCCGGATCATACTGATAAATCCGCAATTCATCCATGGTTATCAGGCGATCAGAAACCATCTTCCTCCTCTTCCAAACAGCATCAACACCTGTCTTGAAAGGTCACGCCGTGTTTGCTTTTGGATAGGGGTTAGGAAACGTGGAACCCAGGGTCTAATAGCTCTCGGCTCGTCTGTCAGAGACGTGTAACCAGTTTGAAAATTCCTTTTCCACCTCACAATAGTGTCATAAATTGGGAAATCATTACCATAAACATCGATTATCTCAGCATGGATTTCCTAAGCAGTTTTGCCCTTCAAATGTAGGAATTTTATCATACTAGGGCCTCAATTTTCTCCATCTTACACCTTAGTCCCTTCTAGCACTCAATGTAATCAAAGAAAGCAACACAATTGCCTGAAACTTTCAACATACCCCAAGGGATCAGTGATGATACTGAAACAATTTCCTCATTCTAGTATAAAAGCTACCTCATGATAATTATAACTTTACGATACGTTCTCGTATAGGCAAGAACTGTAGTAACGCAATTTAACATAACTGCTCTGTTTTTCCCGCAAAAGTTCTAAGTGTCTACTCTAAGCTCTTTGAATTTTTGTCACATCCCATGTCTGTATGAGGAAGTGCAATTTCAAGGTTTGCTGCATATTTGTAAAGTCGTTCCTGGATTATATATTTTAAAACATGACTTTAAGTATTTTATAAACAGGCTGGATGCTGCACCACGATAATGCGCGGCCGCATATTGCCAGTGTTGTTGCTGAATACCTTGCAAAAATCAATGCGAAGTGCATCCCCCACCCTCCCTATAGTCCGGATTTAGCCCCATGTGGCTTTTTTTCTATTCCCTAACTTGAAGAAGTGCCTTCGTGGGAGGCATTATACATCATCATAAGCAGTGGTGAAGGCTGCGGAGCAATTATGAAGGATCTCTCAAAAATGGTTTCCAGCATGTCTCTGAATAGTGGCAGAAATGCTGGAAAAGTGCATCGCATTCAGGGTAGACTATTTTGAGAACGATCATCAAAATTATGAGAAGAAGTAAAGGTACGCTGTCAAAAAAAGAATGTGATCATTCTTTATTGGACAGCCCTCGTAGTTAACAAATATATACCAAACGTTGCAAAACCACTTATAGAAATGTTGGAAAAGAAAGTAACGTAACGTAACCCATGGCGTAACTGCCCCAAGTGGGCTGGAGCCTACCAGCCCGACTGCCGGCCTCACGCCCACTTACGCACGGTAGAGTTGGGCGATCATCCAACCGATATGGGGAGGAGATGTGGTCAGCATCTTGGCATCCCCCAGTCGGAATGTTTGTTTCCGTGAAGAAAAGAAAGTGCTGGAAACAATATATTTGCTCTCCAGTAAGAAATATTTAAATATTTAAAATTGTTATTATTATCAAGCAAAGAATTCTGATTCGCAATTTAATTCAAATTTGTAAGTTCGATGCCCTAATAGCCAAAGTGAATGTTAAAATGCACAATAAATGAAATATATGGATTGACAATTTTAAACTATTATTAGAAAAATAATCCTTGTGACGTTACACTGACATTTCAACTAGTAACTCATACTCGAATGTGTTATGGTAGTAGTCAAATTAAAATAGTATTAGAGTAAGATCCGATATTAATACATTCGTTTCAGTAGGTTTATCACGTAATTTTTTTAGCAACCATTATCTCATGTGTGTCACAATGAGCAAATTGTATGCGAATTTGATCGTCGTAACGACCTGCTAGAGTTATATAAAGGACGTCAAACATATTCAAGACCGCAGTCTGTCAGTATCAATGAATTACATTTAATGTACACACTCACACAAAAGAATATACGGACAATTGAAGACCTTTGCAATAATTAACCACATACGAGCTTGCCCTTATTTTTCCCTCTCTCCCTCCCTTCCTCCCTCCGTCTCTCTCTCTCTCTCTCCCTCTCTTAGTTTTTTGTTCTACTGCATTACTACTCGTACACTGGGTTGCTACAATGGCTTCTCCTAGTAATAACAGATGCTATATCCCATGTATTATTTGTCATACCCATATCTTAAGTAAATAATATTTTAATGAAAATTGAGGGAACTGTTGAAAAAATATAAAATAAAAAATATTCTTCATAAAAATATTTTGGAGTGGAGATTTTCTTTAAAATATTTGCGTTGTGTCTTTGAAAGATATTAAATAAGTTTGGTACTGTCAGACGCTGAGCTTTTTCTATAGATAAATGGTTTTTATAAACACTCATTGTCAAGGCCATACTACAAAGAATACCAACTTTCTGCAATTTTATGCAAATCATCTCTTAACTATCTTAAAGCTCTAAAGCATTCTCGTATGAGAGAAACTTCAAGATGCCCAAGTTAAAATTAGTCTCATTTATCGTAGATATCCGATTGAGAAATAAGGCATTAATTCTTCGTCTTTGACGTAGGTTAAACTTGATCCGAGTGTTACAGAATTCATTGTCACCACCGAAGGCAATAACTTTCTCCAAGGCATGAAATATACTACTGTAACCCCCATTTAACCTCTGGGTTTCTTAGCTGTTGAATTATTCAGAGACAACATACCATTTTTTGTGCCGACGTATGTATGTATACACTTGCAGAAATGAGCGCTTCTAATTTTGTTTTTTCCTCATACACAACCTCTGCCTGTATCGTTTGACTTCTTTAGGTTACTCTTTATTATGCTTGGCTTTTCCTAAAGCCAACTCTTAATAGGCAGTACAAAACCTTTTTTTCACTCTAATTAAGAAATAAACTTGGAATATTTTCAGCTTTTTTCAGTTAGGTATTATTAAACCTCCACCGTGATTAAATATGTTCCTTTCACGAATTTTGTTAGCCAGAATTAGTAAAATATAAAGAAAAATAGTAAACTTGTTACCCCTATTTGTAATACAAGACTTAAAGTGACTTTTGGTTCAAATGTACCTACTTGCTAAACAAAATCTTTTTTCCAATTGGCATACGCTAATTTTTCATAGATCTTAAAACCTTATATAATTGTTGATTGGAATAGTTATTATTTGGCATAACTTTAACTATTTTGAGCAGTATATATTCCAATGCTATCTATCCTTAACGTTACTTACAATCTTTCTTATGATTCTAACGAAAACATTTCCAAGCTATTCAATCTTTCCACCATTATATTCGTCGGTAGAAAATCCTATGTAATACACGAATGATTCAAACAAAACGGTTTAAGCAGTTTAAAAAACTGATGATTTGCACTGATTTTTACAAACGGTTCTTCCTTGTCCATTTGAGGTTCAAGATAAAGTTTGCAGAAATTATCGTACTACTAATTCCCTTGTAGGTGCAAGAGGAATTTGGGAATACAGCACGCTTTAGAGTTGGTAGCTATGCGATGGCTTTGAAAATTCACTCTCGTTGCATGGCCAAGATATATATAAAAAAGGGAAACGAGAAACTGCTTCCCATTTGAGAAAAGTATAAGACAATAAGAAATACCTCCAAAAGGGCTCACTCCACAATTTGCATTAGATAAGTTAAGGGTAGAATATACGGAGGAATTCGTTACTGCGACCAGCCTTGATCTATTGTACCTATGTCCCAAGTGGGACATCGCCGGGAGGAAGGTTGAGGTGAGAGGAGACAGAGGGCGGTAGACCCATAAGAGTCATGACACAGCAAAGGGCAGGTTCTGTACCATCGATCAGTTTTGAAACTCCCCGGTAGTTAGTACAACCGGCATCCAATCTGCCATGATCCTGAAAAGGCCCACTGAGCCGGCTAGCAGGCCGGAGACCGCCCTTCCGGAGGTTTACAGGAGCATATCATCCTGCCATGCAATGCTGAGACTCCCGTTGACACTTACTACCCTGAAAGGGACCACCAGATGAGAGATTATATGAAATGATAGTGAAGGTGAAATTGGAGAGACAGGACATTTGGGGGATGTAATTAACCTACCCAGCATTCGCGGCGACCTGGGGAAAAGCCCATGGGTCAGGTAGGCCTGTCACGGGAAGCAAACCCGGATCTCCCGAAAGCGCGCCACAGACGAAATCGCCTGATCCACCCCGTTCGGTTGTAATAGAACATTAAGTTCTTTTCAACGAAGTCTACATTTCTGTATAGTAACATTTTGTCTTATCTTACATTTACCAGTTATGAAAAAAACATCCAAAATGAAGACGACTTCTGAGGACATTGTCAAAAAATACAAGATATGCATTTCCTTTGTCATGGAACATCTTTAACATATGGTATTTTGGAAAAGTAGAGTCAGATTAAAAGTTCAAATCCCGGCTGTAGCACTGAATTTTTCAGTCTGATTCTACCTTTCCAACATTAGCCTACACACGGCTAGTGTGGAAGAATGATTAATTTCCATATGGTATTTTATTCAAAATTGTTGGAGCCGCTTTTGAATCAACAGTTTCGAAAAAATTTCCAGGTAAAGGCTGGTCTGGGTGGGGAGATATTCTTGAAAATCTTCGTGTTGCATTCTTGAAAGATGTTGAACTTAAATACCAACTTAGGAATTTAACCGACTTTCTGTTGTTCAAACACACACACACACACACACACACACACACACACACACACACACACACACACACACACACATATGCAGAGAGAGAGAGAGAGAGAGAGAGAGAGAGAGAGAGAGAGAGAGAGAGAGAGAGAGACCGTTTAAATTTTTTTCTGGTTTCGGAGGACCTCAAAAAGTATATTTTCACTGATATCTGTGCATTTTATTCTTGTTCAAAATGCAACATTTTCACTGCTTTTGTACTTACTATAAATAGGCAGTAGAGTAAAGAAGGAATTTTGACTTCACATTTTAGAAAAGTACAAATGTTGGAAAATTTAGACAAACAGCAAAAAATATTTAAAAAATGGTTCAATCTAAAAAAAATAAAGTATTTGACAAAAATTGTGTTTTAACGAGATCTACATATCTTCTGCAGTTAAATTTTGTGTATCACTGACAGTTTTCAAGCACCTAACACATACTATCAGGATAAAGATCATTTTTGAGAACATTTCCAAAAAATTATATATAATTATATTAATATAGCACATTAGCATAGTATATTTATTTTGTCATGAAAATATCTTGAACACATCGTATTTTAAAACAATTCGTAAGTGGCATTTTTAGAAAATCAAAATTTTGGAAAAATGTTCCATGTACATAGTACAGTTTGAGGTGTAAGGATCTCCCTGAAAATCTTCAAGCCACATCCTTGAAAGAGCTAGAGCTTAAATACAAAGTTGAATATTTATCCGAACCTTTCTTTTTCTGAGTTATGCTATTTACACACCGCGCGCGTGCACGCACACACACACACTCACCACTATTTACTGCAAGTACGTAATAAAGAAAATGAAAATTCAAAATCGTTGATATCAGCTCTGGCAAAAAAAAAAAAAAAAAAAAAAAAAAAAAAAAATTAATTTCCTATACAGGACCTCAATCGAACGTAGTTGTAGGTACATACTGTCGCGCGGGCGTCGGAGCACCCTGTGAAGCAACTGAGGGCGGAAGACAGGGGAGGCTCGGTTAGCCACGCCCTTCCCTCGTTTGTCTTATAGTGGTGACAGCCAGTGGTCGGAAAGAAACATAATTGTGCGTCTGTTTTCCTTCCACCTGGTTCTCGATCTTTCTGTTACCAGAACAATCTTGTAAACACCAGAAGTCGGGATATTCCTATATAAAGAGGGACAGACAGACAGTCAGTCAGTTGTTGTGCTGTGTTGAGTTGGTCAATCAGTTGGTTAGTGAGTGTGAGCGAGAAGACAGTCGCAGTTCTTGGTGTAAGAGTTAGTCGGTGACGTGTTAATGAACGAAAGGATTGTGCAACGGAAGACTGTACGAACTGTGTATGAGTATCGGAGTTTATGTAATCGCGAGCACAAGGAAATTGTAACGGACGAACGGGTAAATTGTAATTGTGTGCAGCAAGTAATTTTGTGTAATTGGCAAGTGTTAAACTGTAAGTCGGTGGAAATAAAGAACATTGTTGAGTGGTGTAATTGGACTTTTCATTTCACGAACCCACAAAGTCACACTGGTGTCAGGAAGCGGGAAGATAACATCACCGAACATTACAACCATGGACGCGGCATTGGAGAAAATTTTAGAGATGATGACGGAAATGACGGCGGAACTGAGAGAAATGAGGACGGCAACTGAAAACCTCGCTGCAAAAACAGAAGCGGCAAAGAACAGCCTAACAGAGAAGCTGAAGACTAGAAATAACCTGGCCGCGGAACCGAAACTAATCAGGACGGCTAAGGACAACATCACCGGGAAGATGGAAGAAATGAAGGCCGAATTAACAGCGAAGACGGAAACGGCTAACAACAACTTGGCCACGACAATGACCTCAAAGATGGCCGAACTGACAACGGAGATGAGGGAGGCGAACGAGGTCCTCGCCGCCAAGTTTGAGGAACGGTTGGCCGGCGTGAGGGATGACGTCACGAATCTGGGCAAGCGGATGGGTCAAGTAGACGACCGCCTTAACGATTTAGAGGAAAAGGCCGACAACATCGCAAAACCCCTCACCCGCCTGACGGAGGAAAACCGGCCTTATGTGTGGACGGAGGACGCCGAAGACGCTTTCCAGCACCCGAAGGGGACCCTGTGCAGTGCTTCAATTTTGGGTTTCCCACAACCGGGTGGCGCCTTCATTGTGGACACCGACGCCAGCGACCATTGCATTGGAGGTGTCCTATCGCAGATCCAGGACGGCCATGAGCGCACAAGAGTGGAAGAGAAGGAGCGTGCCGCAGCAGTCCGAGTAGTTGTGGCAGTGCCTGCTGAAGGCTGGGATAGCGCAGGCCTGAGGAGGGAGCAGCTGGCGGACGCAGACTTGGGGCCACTCTTGAGGGAAGTGGACGCAGGGACGAGGCCAACCTGGGAGGACATCGCACCGAGGAGCGCCACCTACAAGTCGCACTGGGCCCAATGGGACTCGTTGAAGACCAGAGAGGGCGTGCTGTTCCGGGTATGGGAGTCACCCGATGGGAAGGCGCGGAGAGGACAGTTGGTACTTCCCCGGAGCAAGGTCCCGGAAGTCTTGGAGGAAGTGCACGCCGGTACTTCAGGAGGACACCTGGGAGCGAACCGAATGATTCACAAACTACGGCAGCGCTACTTCTGGCTCAGACTCCGGGCAGATGCTGGTGGTACACCTGGACCGCCTCGCACGCTACGATGGGGCTGTTCGGGGGCGAACAGCTTTGAGGAGGGAGCAGTGTCGCGCGGGCGTCGGAGCACCCTGTGAAGCAACTGAGGGCGGAAGACAGGGGAGGCTCGGTTAGCCACGCCCTTCCCTCGTTTGTCTTATAGTGGTGACAGCCAGTGGTCGGAAAGAAACATAATTGTGCGTCTGTTTTCCTTCCACCTGGTTCTCGATCTTTCTGTTACCAGAACAATCTTGTAAACACCAGAAGTCGGGATATTCCTATATAAAGAGGGACAGACAGACAGTCAGTCAGTTGTTGTGCTGTGTTGAGTTGGTCAATCAGTTGGTTAGTGAGTGTGAGCGAGAAGACAGTCGCAGTTCTTGGTGTAAGAGTTAGTCGGTGACGTGTTAATGAACGAAAGGATTGTGCAACGGAAGACTGTACGAACTGTGTATGAGTATCGGAGTTTATGTAATCGCGAGCACAAGGAAATTGTAACGGACGAACGGGTAAATTGTAATTGTGTGCAGCAAGTAATTTTGTGTAATTGGCAAGTGTTAAACTGTAAGTCGGTGGAAATAAAGAACATTGTTGAGTGGTGTAATTGGACTTTTCATTTCACGAACCCACAAAGTCACAATACATATTATTAAATATGTCAGGAATGTTAATGAGACATAGATGGTATAAATTGAAGACATTTCATGGGCCCTGTATTTTCATTGCATTAAATTTTAGTTCGGTTGTGATTTTTCCTGCTAAGAAATCCAATAAAATAGCAAATTTGATGTTTTTAGCCATAAAATTAGAGCTTTATCAAGGTAATAGAAAACAAAATGTATGTAAAAGATTGTTTAAACTAAAGGAATTCGGTGACAAGTTACATTCTGATAATTAAAAGTTGTGTCTTCAAATATGACATTTAGTATTTTGTTCTTTTTTATTTTTCAATGTTGGGTAACGCTGTACACCTATGTACACATACGCGTGAGTGCGTAGGCTTTTTGCGTTTTTTACACTGTGTTGTGCATTCATTTTACCTCAAAAAGTCTATTTCTGGTAAATCTTACTACAGAATATGTGGGTGAAGTGGTTTCTTTACGTATGCTAAGTGCCGGAGAAAGTAAAACTGAAACATTACGATGCTATAGCAATTTTACTTTTCATTTGTTACGTATGCCTCGTTTTAAATCATATGTGTTGTTGATCTGGCATTAAGTAGCTGTATAAGGAAAAACATAAGGTTGGATTACACAACAGCTGAGTCGGAAGCAAGTGATCTGATAATA
>CM060951.1:107415627-107480627 GCA_030765055.1 Mantis religiosa | reverse complement strand
CGTTGTTTAATACTTCTTTTGCTACTAAACATGCACATTCACTCCCCTATTCGTACCTCATATTCTGCGGAGGATAAACAATGATTCTGGTTAACAAAAATTTATCCCCCCCCCCCCCGGACGGGAATTGAACACCGAATTCTGGGTTGAGATACTAGACTGCTGACCACAGAGTGTGTTAAGATTTAGTTTATGTATCCTAAAAATCTTACTGCGCAGTCGTATGACTTTTGTACAAATTATTCTTCAGGATGCTCATCTTCCATCTACTTCACGAAAAAAAAAGCTGGATGGAAATTATTTGATTACACATTTCCTTATAGGTGTAATGAGAATAGTCAGATCTTTAAAGAGGTGGTTGCCATATGATGTTCTTGAAAGCTCATTGTATTTACATGGCCAGGAGATAAAGAAAGAAATAACAACTTACTGCTTGAGAAAAGTATAAATATTTGAAAATTCAATCAAATATCATTAAATATTTCAGAAGCTTATCTCGATAAAAACTTATATGACTTAAATTATATGCTTTAACGAGAGCTAAACTTTTTATATAGAAGATTTTTTCCATCACTTGCGGTGCACCAATGATGCAAGTCATCCAGCGTGAACAAAATTTCAGACAATATTTATACAAGATCAAAATATGTATTTCATTTGTTATAAAGCATTAAAACATATTGTATTTTATTCAAAATCATTAGTGGTTATATTTAAAAATATATCACATTTTCGAAAATATTTTCATTCCATGGGTTGCTTGGGGTGGGAGGATTTTGTTGAAATGCTTCCTGTCACATTCTTGGAAAATGCTTAACTTAAATATCAATTTGGTATTTAAAGGGTTTTTCGATTTTGAGTTTTGGAATTCACAAACACAAAAACAAACACTATCCTTTCTCTATAACTGCTATTTTATTCAGTAGATCTCAAAGCGTGTGTTTTCAGTGAAATTTTGGTATATAAATTTTTAGGTGAAATACAATAATTTCTCTACCTACTATGTATATAGTAAAGAAAATAAAAATCCAAAGTTATTAGTTACTGTCTTTTAAACTCGCACAACATGTACTAGCATTGTTTAAATGCCATTTTTTGCGTTTCAAAGTCTATACAGAATTAACAATATCACAAAATTGAATTTATTTGTATATGGATGTTTAAGTGCGTAAATTAAATAAAATAAAATATACCTATCTTCAAAAAAAAAAAAAAAAAAAAAAAAAAAAAAAAAAAAAAAACCTTTCTAAGCTGAATTTCAACGTTAAACCTCATATTTTAGTGAAAAGCTGGTAATACTATATCAAACACAAATAAAAAAAAATTGGATGTTGGATTGGTCAGGATTACGGTACGGAGTGGATTCGGCTCTGCGACTAGTCTAGATCTATTGTACTTACGCTCCAAGTTGGGCATCCCCTGGGGGAAGGATGAGACAAGAGGAGACCTGCCGCGGCCGACCTTAGGAGTCACGACAGTGCAGAGGGTAAAGGTCCATACACTTTACCAGTTGGAAAAACCCCGGCGGTCCAGCACAACTGGCAGCTCTCCCAACTGCGGTCCGGAAACAGCCCTATCAAACCGAGAGCGGAGACCAGAGACCGGAGACCGTCCTACCGGAGGAAAAAGTTTTATTCAGATCATATCATCCTGCCATGCACCATCAAGACATCCGCCGACACTTCTACCCTGAAAGAAACCACCATGGAGGAACAGGAAATTCGGGGGATGTAATTAACCTACCCAGCATTCACATGGTGATCCGGGAAACCCTCGAAAAAGCTTATGGATCAAGTAAGTCAGACATGGGAATCGAACCCGTGCCACCCGTGTCTGCGGGCCACAGACGAAACCGCATGAGCCATCCCGCTCGGTAAATGTGGATCTTATTTCCAAAGGTTATAAAATTCGAGTAATTGAAAAGTTTAGTTACAAATTAGCCAGCACATTCTTGGCGCGAACTCTTATCTTTAGAGGTCACTCAGTGCTACGTTTTTGTAGAAAATATTAAATCCCTGTTATGTTTGACACCAAAACAGCAAATCTTAAGCAATATGTAAGTTATGTTCAGGAGACTAAAAAGAAACACTTGTCGGATTCGTTAGCATGTATAGGCTACTGTGACATTTGCAAACTCACATTTTACAATAGGTAATATAAATTCTAAGAAGGTTTGTGATGAATGTTTATTATTACAGTTAGAACAACAAACGTATGTTATATATCGAGACATAAATAAGGTTTAATATATTACATTTTAGTAATGATAGTAATTGACAGTAATTCTTGTGTTTCTCCGCTCATCTTGAATTATTTCATGTCAGTATGGCACAGACAATTTTGTTGCCAACACGTACCATACCCACACCAAAGCACAAAATAAATGATTAGTACTTCCCCTATTAAGTATATTAATTTGCAGAAGTATTGTATTTCACCCAAAAATTCTACGTCGATATTTCACTGGAAATACATGTTTTGAAGCTCCCTGAATCCCGTCCACTCCATAGAAAGAAATAAAAAACGGCGTGTGTGTATGTGTGTGTGTGCGCGTTTTAAAATTATTTTCCTTACAAATGGTATATATATTGAATTTTCTAGAATAACGGAAGTCCTTTGCATTTTGGATGACTACTTCGTAAGTGGTAAACCTAAGAGACAGGAAAGTTTGTATACAAAAAATTACATTTCGTTTAACTACGTACCTCCTTAATTCTTTCATTGTTCCCCCGAGACATTACTTGTTGCTGGTTTCTCAAATAGAAATAGTTCATTTGTGTGTTTTGTGTTTAAATCTATTGGCCGAACAAAGAGAACGGAATTTCAAAGCCATCATATACAGAAAATCTCTTAGCATTTGACTATTCTTTAAAGCCTACTGCATTCCCACATCTTCTTTGTATCTATGAGAAATTCAGCAGTAAGTTAATTTCTGTAGTTTATCTCGATTAAGATGAAGTGGGTAAAGAAACATGTGTTTGCAAGAATAGTTGGTACAAGAAGAGAGGTTATCTGAGTGGAACACATCAGACTTCTTTTTTAAATGTGTGAAATATCTTTAAAATATTTCTAAGTATAATTGATATAAACAATAATGAAATAATGACTTTTAGCCATAATAGTAGGTATATTAGAAGTACTACACAAAATATAATTATTTATAACAAAACTTCAATTATCTTTAGGAAAATTGATGAAACTTTCAAGAAAATGCGTAAAACTAGTTTTTTAAACTCTCGTTTACATCTTCAGTTACCCCACTTTAGTTTTTGCCAACGTTACGGTAGCTAGATATCATAATATTTTGTCCGTATTACCAGACTCTCAAAATGGGAAAAAAAAAGGACAAAATCCCTTTCAAAATTTCATTTCGCGGTTCTTATTTTTTAAAATAAATAGGGTTTCCCAAACCATTAAATCTATTGGACCATTTAATTGTGTTAATAGTTTAACTTCTAAGTTTATTTCATGGCTAAATGTCCAAAAATGATCTGTCACGGCCGATTTATCACTCTGTTTATACCTAATATTTCGAAAATGATCTTTCGTTCGGGTTTCTAAATCACGTTTGGTCTTTCCAATGTAAACCTGGCCACTTTCTAAACAATTAAATTGATGAGTGCCAGACTTTTTATTATTAATAATTATATCTTTTTTAGAGAAATGAATTTTATCTATAAAATTAACTCCGTTGGATTTGGTACCTTCCGAAATCAGGCTTCATAAATGCAGTATGTGGGACCACAAAGAATTTAAGGTTTTAACATTTTGAAAAGATTTAATAGGCTTTTCCGCATTTACTGGTAGTGCTACATGTCCTGTGATATCAGGTTGGAGCACAAAGGTGACTGTCTCTTCTCTATCTGCTTCAAAACCACGTTCTCAGTTTATGAACATGGACGTGCCAGAATGGTTGTGCAACGCTAATGGGTTACAGTTCCATCGGCAAGGTCGCGAGTTTCCTTTCTACCGGGTTCATCACACCGATTACTCAACAGTCCTCCAAATGTTTGCAACAATATCGGCCAGAGGGCATCGCCCTACCAAGTGCATTGCACTCTTATGCAACCGGCCCGAGTTTGAAAATGTGCTACACAGTGCAAATAGCCCGAGTTGTAAACAAGGACTTGCTTCGGAAAATCAACCCACTTTAAATTCATGACATTGCATTGTGAGGTCACCGCCAAAATATGTTGTATTTTGGCGCGCACATACTCAAGGAAGTGACTCCTCAGCAAGTGTTTACCTGTTTACATACCATATTATGTCCTTAATATGCATTAACGTCATAAAAGCTTCATAAAATTGCTTATGTGTTACAGTTTCATACGTTTCTTTTCCAACTAATATTTATACTCATACACATTATGCAGACTACTTATGAGGGGAAAAAGCCATGTCTATCAAATCATACATGGTTACCACACTCTAACATGACAGTCAAAATCTTAAGTGTACTCGGGGTATCAATTGCTAATTTCTACAACATCAAGCAGTTTATTTAAAATTGATCAGGACTTGTTAAAATGAGTTATAATACCTATAAAACTTCGTAGTATTATAACGAACATTCTATGAAAATTATTTTTCAAAATGAAACCAGAAATAGTATGTGAAATGTCCCACCTGATGAACATTTAAGAATTTTAAAGTTTCAGTTTTGGAGTGTTATTTATTGAATGTAGTTTCATGACAATCCAAGATTTCATTAATTAGTGTAAAATTAACACACATGGGAAACGGCAATAAAGGTGTCCTTAGAACAAGAAAAATAGTATATCTCTTTACACAATTTCAAAGAATATATAATAGACATTTGAAAGAAGATGAAGAAAAACTTAATCACGTGGAATATTTTATGGCGATGGAAATATAAAGAAATAATTTAAAATTTACATACAGTATTTCTAATTTAATTCAACAATGATTGGTTTTCTTTTTCTATAACACTTTTAAGAAAGCAATATTTTTGCTGGAAATTTCGTCTAAAATAACTCAGTATCAACTCTCAGAAAGCAGCTCCACTAAATGGTTATATTAGGGTGAATTATGCATAATTTTCTGATGTGACAGAGAACATGCAATTTAGTATTGCTTGTTAATGCACTAATGTCCAGAATTCTTCATTTTCAATATAAAAGGATGTTGAAAGTTCAGTTCATCTTGGCTGCAATCGTGTTTCAGCTATTCTTGTTACTATGCAAATTGAGTTGTAACTCATTAAATATCTTCTGTGAGATTTATTTATTTGTTCACATGTAAAACGCTTACGGAGCAGTTTACGGCATACTAATTGGCAAAGCGAATCTATGAGGAGCACCTCGGTGTCATGTTACTTGCCATACAATTATTTTCAAGACTGGTCAACCTCTTTGAGTTAGTGACAAGCACTCAAGTTGCAATCCATTCTATGGGTAGCAGTCCTGTATGTAAGGAAAAGTGCCCTTTTCATATCGAGGAATTACAAATATTAAGCCCAGATGATTGTTTTAAGAATTTCTGAATAGTAATGAGACAATGAGCCTTGGTTTGCTAGACGCATATTAAGACGGACGTTACATATTTTTCAAGAGATGGCTTCCAATTCAACAGTCACATTTGGAGTGACACGAATCCTAAAGCTATGGAGAATGTCCGCGATCCATGGGAGTTTTCAGTAAATATTTGGGTTGGATTTGTTGATAATTGTGAATTGGGGCATATCATGCCTGCTTGATTGAAGGAATATGTTTGTGGTACTTTTTCTTGTGCAAGTGCTCCCGGAGCTACTTGAAGATGTCCTAATTTATATTAGAATAAATCTGGTGTTTCTATATGACGATGCACTCGCACATTTCAGCTTAAACTATCGACATTATTTAAATATATATTTTCCAAATCTATAGATAGTTTGGCTAACACGTGCCCCAGAAATGACCAGCTGATTTGTATGTCATGGGGCCATATACAACCATGATTATGAAACAACATTGACACAGTAGAACAATTAATTTCTAAAATTATTCTTGTTTTTGTCGATCTTCGTGGCCGATCACAAATATTTTGAAGGATTCGTCTAACAATAATACAGCGCTTTAATTATTGAGTCAGCAAATAGCGGTCGTATTTTTAAACAGTTTCTATAGTGTACTAATGCTTCTTTTTCTAATTTTTTAGGTCATTATCTCAACTATAAGGCACTTTAACCAATATAATAAGAGACGTTTTTAACGAAATAAAACACAACGAAAACCTCTTTCTAATGGGCTGTTTGGAGGGATGGCTTTTCCAGAAAATCTCCGTGTTACATACTTGAAAGCTGTGGAGCTGAATATGTTGTTTGGCGTTTGTACAGATTCTAGTTTTTCAGTCATGCTGTTCACACACACACACACACACACACACACACACACACACACACACACACACACACACACACACACAAACACCTGTTTTCGTAAAACATTTATTCTGAGCTCAGGGTATCCTAAAGCATGTAGATTCCGGTGAAGTGTAGATATCGAAATCGAACTTTCGGACAGAATGTTGTTATTAATGTTTAACTCTGTAGAATATAACCTGCGCTGAAGATTTTTACTTTAACTGGCAGTGTATAGTGTACGAAGATATCTTTAATCTGACCTGTTTGGGATACATGTCTCTCAGATATAAATTGTTTCAGGAACTTTACGTTTTAGTGTTATTGTTCAGGATACATAATGAGTATGGTGTCTAGAATGCGAGTTATTCATGACTAAAAGCTATTAATAAAATTAATAGTTCAGTTTTCCTAAAACAGATTGTGAAAAAGAGCTGAACTGCAAATTTGTACTTTAATAAATATGCCAATTCAGACATATAATTTCAATTCTATTTGCTGAGAAGATTATCTAGATTCATTAGTGCGATAAACAAACCTGACACACATGAAAAAGCTGATTTGCACATGTCTTGAACACAATCAGCAATTTTGAAATGTGTGGAATAGGCAACTCTGACACTGGGCCATTAAATGTGGATACCTATTTGGGAAGCGTAGAATTAAACGATATTCTGAGCACGGAAGAAACTTACATTCTAGCTCACCCTGAATAAGATTTGAAGTTGGATCTCTTGATACTCTCTCTACTTTGAGATTGGGTGAATAGCTATGCATTAATTCAACTTAGTGTCGATTTTTTACTTAATCTTTTCTCAGCTTTAACCAAGGAAGCAGACTACAACAGAAAATGAAAGATTAGGATAACAGAGGATGCTGTTTAAAATTTACAATGTTGGGATGATGGATGAATCCTAAAATGCACACAATACTATTTTAAGATACCCATTAATATCTGAATCATTAGTTCAATTAAATTTGTGTAAGTAGTGATTTCGACCGAGAACCAATGAAATAAAGGCTATGTTCGTAAACTTCTTCGAGAAATACTCCTTGGAGTAATAAAAATAGGAGAGAAATAAAAAAATAATAAGGTCTGTCAAGAGATTCTTGACGTCAACAACAAGAATCTCTTCTCTACCTTCTTTACACGTATGTACCTAGAAGCTAGAGAACATATTGCACTCCACCCAAAACTTCGACAGAGAGATTTTACGGAAATATATGTTTTGAGGTAACCTCAATAAAAAGAAAGACATTTTTAGAAAAGAAGGTCTTCTTTTTTATTTATTAATTAACGTCCTCCAATGTTAATTCATATCGGACGATGGATGAAAAGGATGACATGATGCTCAAATGAGCCAAGTATCATTATAGCTCAGAGTTACTGGACATTCATCTTTCAGGATAAGTGAAAACCCCGGAAAAAACCGTCACCAGGTAACTCACCCTGACCGAGAATCGGGATCTTTTGAATGTGAGGCAGGAACGTTACCACCTAAACTACAAGTGGACAACTTCTTTGTCTCTGAGAGGGGGGCGACAGTCAATGTGCCTGAGAAGGCATAGCCTAGAAAGGAACATTTAAAATTGAATCCCTTTCTATATTGAATGTAAAATATCGCTATTATTTTGCTCAAAGACCTCTTTATCGGGTTTGAGGTTGTTTTAAGTACTGTAAAATACGATACGAGACCACCGGCTGTACTTTGAATCCAATGAAAACTATACTAAAAATTTTTACGCCCGAAAAACCCATCAACCTCCGCCAGGTTTGAATCTGCAACCTCAGGAACCAGAGGCTAAAATGTTGCTCCTAGGCCACGAAGGACGGCAACAAACAGTTGGATAAATATCAAACTTGGAAATTCTGTTAATATTTTCCAAAGATACGATACGAAGATTCTGAAGAAACTCCTGCAACTCCCAATCAACAATGGATCTCGTTGATTAAAATATCACATTTTTGAAAAAAAAAAATGTATTAAAATGAAATGTATATCTTGAATTTTGCATGTCTAGTTTAAGTCTGATTTATTCGAACGAAGTTTTGAATAAGATTGTGTAACTGACAAACCTTGAGCGATAAACGAAAACGTACTGCACAACAAATGTAGATTTTCTTAAAACCTATATTTTATTTCCAAAAAATATTTGTAGCATAAACAGTTATCGGTTGGATAGGTTGGAGTTTATCAATTCGTTGTAACTCTTTTGCTTTGAAGTTAAAAGGGCAAAATTTTTAACCATCATACGGCGTTATTAATCACTGGAGTATCGTTAGTCCTAAATCTATAAACTAAATGAGTATTGTAGCTATTTTTGTAAAATTTTATAGTTGTGTAAATTAAGTAAATAGAAATATACGCTTTCGTAGGGCAAAAAATGCCCACTAATAAACGATAGGGGGTAGAGAAAGTCAC
Source organism: Mantis religiosa (assembly GCA_030765055.1). Taxonomy (NCBI): domain Eukaryota; kingdom Metazoa; phylum Arthropoda; class Insecta; order Mantodea; family Mantidae; genus Mantis; species Mantis religiosa. The sequence continues at coordinate 107,471,846 of CM060951.1, read as the reverse complement.
GTGAATATACTATGTAACAAATCTGATTTTTTTTTCTCTATATTTCACATTGGGTACCGCAATCTTCAAAGTTTTCCTTTGGTATTATCTTGACAGTAAAGATTTGTAGTCACAATCCCAAAAGGAAACACTCGTGAACATGAAATACCTATATCTCATAGTTGAAAGGCATTTTGAAAGGTAGAGGCAGAAAATATCGGCATATTTACTGCCAACGTTTATCTGAGTTCCGGTTGGTTACTGTTTGTTTACCTTTACTGAATTGCCGGAAGAGCATCCCCCCAAATACAGAGGAGGGTAATAAAAGTGAAATCCGCATTCTTCTTTACCTGGAGAAGTGAAGAAGGATCGTTTCTTTCGAGCAACAAAATATGCAGTCTGACCACGACAACAGTGTGTTGCTAAAATATTATTACCAAGTAAACAAATTTTTGTGCAATACCTACATATTTAACTTTTCTCTGCCAATGTAATTTATTTTCTTAACTATTTTACTGACCGTTCATAATAGTAAATTGCTATCTGACCTCTACATTTATTAAGTAATCATTATAAAGTTTTTGAATGGTAACTTCTATACTATACTATTCCTTCGTCAAGTTTTCTAAATGGTTAAATAATAATAATAATAATAATAATAATAATAATAATAATAATAATAATAATAATAATAATAATAATAATAATAATAATAATAATAATAATAATAATAATAATAATAATAATAATAATAATAATAATAATAATAATAATAATAATAATAATAATAATAATAATAATAATAATAATAATAATAATAATAATAATAATAATAATAATAATAATAATAATAATAATAATAATAATAATAATAATAATAATAATAATAATAATAATAATAATAATAATAATAATAATAATAATAATAATAATAATAATAATAATAATAATAATAATAATAATAATAATAATAATAATAATAATAATAATAATAATAATAATAATAATAATAATAATAATAATAATAATAATAATAATAATAATAATAATAATAATAAAACCAATGTTTGGGTAAATCAAAGGCCCCTGCAGTTTTTCCTTCTAAATTATATGCAAGAACCCTATAAATGCTTCATCTTGCAAGCTTAAATTATATCTAATTTAAATATGAAGATTGGCAATTAATATTCTCATTTCTTTACGCTCGCGCGCACATACATACATACATACATACATACATACATACATACATACATACATACATACATACATACATACATACATACATACATACATACATACATACATACATACATACATACATACATACATACATACATACATACATACATACATACATAATACATACATACATACATACATACATACATACATACATACATACATACATACATACATACATACATACATACATACATACATACATACATACATACATACATACATACATACATACATACATACATACATACATACATACATACATACATACATACATACATACATACATACATACATACATACATACATACATACATACATACATACATACATACATACATACATACATACATACATACATACATACATACATACATACATACATACATACATACATACATACATACATACATACATACATACATACATACATACATACATACATACATACATACATACATACATACATACATACATACATACATACATACATACATACATACATACATACATACATACATACATTACATACATACATACATACATACATACATACATACATACATACATACATACATACATACATACATACATACATACATACATACATACATACATACATACATACATACATACATACATACATACATACATACATACATACATACATACACACACGCGCGCGCGCGTGCATACCACATACACCTTCCACAGGACTGTCCTCCCTGACAGGCTTATTTCAGGTTCTTCTTAGTACCCACAAGTGGCTAAGTTTGGTACTCTAACCTGTAACGTTTACTTTTCCAATCATCGTTTCATGTTACATCATTTTAAGCATCACATGTCCATCAACTGTGGTACCGTATATAGTAAGAGTGGTCGTTAAACACTAGGTAACGCGCTGGTGAAACTTATAAATTATATAATTAGTTTTCAATTTTGGGAAAATTTTACTGCATACTTAAGATCACACCAAATTTCAAGTGTCTACAGTTTTTTCAGCAAAAAATATGTTTAGAATGATATACTAAGGCATTTTTAAAATACCTTATGCAACAAATTTTTGACAAATGAAGGTTAAACATAGTAATTTTGTGTTAAAGAAGAGTGGCTCTGCAGAATAAGGTCAAATATTATAAATTACATCACATAGAGTCAAGATATTAATTGCTTAGTTTTACATTCAGATAAATTGTGAACGTGCAATAGATTGAGCAAAATAAAATGCCCGATGTTATCAAACGATTGGTCTTACATGCAAAACGTAATCTAGCTCCGTTTAGTATACCTTTTAGTTTCCTGCTATTTTAGTTACAATTGAGCGAGAAGCATTTAATAAGAAAGAAGATGTTGAACATTTTCAATAGAAGAAAATTGGCGTTAAAGATTTATAATGCCTTAGCTGAGAATGAAATCAATACTGAACATAAAGTATAAAAGAATAAGCAGAATAATGTTTTTAAAAAACTCGAATTTTTCAACTTTTTTACAAATATTCACCACTATAATGCACGAGATTTAACTTGGCACTTTTTGCACTATCCTTATTTAGCAGAGTTGCTGAGTTTCTTTCCTTGAAATGGCCAGTTCCTTTCAAAGCACTTGTATTCCCTAATTACCTGCTGTGGTATGAGGGTAAGCACTAGCAGGCATCAGTGGTGCTACAAGTGAAGTATAGGTTGTTAACGTGTTGGAAATGTGAAAAATGTTTTTAGAATTTGAGAATTTTGTGATCATTCTAAACATAAGAGTTGTGTGTTGGGAGTAGTGCTAGTGTCTATGTTAGTTCTAGGAGGCTGGGAAGAAAGGGAAACGCTATAAGATCAGATGGCAGGGAAATTGTTATATAGATGAATGTGAGGCCGTTGCAGAAAGCCAACTATATATGTGTCTAGCATAAATAAATTTAGCTTTGTAAAGAACTCACGCGGAGGAAAATTACTGACAGAACGGCCACGCTGTAATGTCTTCGTATCATATGTATTCCTTAATGCTATAGAACTTATATGGGCACAGATAAAAATGGTGTCCCAAAACATATCATTTAAGCTTAGGGATGTAAAAGTATTGTTTGATAGTGTAGTAGGTAAAGTGCCCGAACAAATCCGCCGGTGAGTTTGTGGGCATGTAGGCCGCGCCGTGGCTCAGTGGTTAGACCGCTTGGCTCTCACCAAGGCGGCCTGGGTTCGATCCCAGGCAACCGCAAAGTGAGATTTGTGGTGGACAACACGGCGCTGGGGCGGGTTTTCTCCGGGACCTCCGGTTTCCCCCGCCATCTCATTCCACCGGTGCTACATCTTCATCTCATGCATCATCAGTGTCACCGCCTGCGGTGCCGTATGTAGTAAAAGCGGGCGTTAAACACTACACATTTCATTTGTGGGCATGTTGAAAAGATTGAATACTTTTATTGGGAGAAAGATGGTTTAATAGATGAAATTGGTGATAACTTCATAATTAATTTAGAAGTTGATTCAAATTGTGAACATAGGGAACATTTTGAAATTTGTGACAATGAAGAAGTGGAACAGGAACCGAATTTGGAGGACGATGAAGGATCATCCACCACTGATATGTCTGCCCTGCCTGGCAGGCCATAAAAGAGGGGGCGGGTTAGAAAGAGATCGTGAGTACGTATTTCTTTCTCTTTCTAAGAACCAGGGAACAAGTTAAATCTCGTGCACTATACACTCCCTTAAACACCCCCACCCCTACACACACACACACACACACACACACACTCTCTCTCTCTCTCTCTCTCTCTCTCTCTCTCTCTCTCTCTCTCTCTCTCACACACACACACACACACACACACACACACACACACACACACACACACAATGCTGTTTTAATTTGCAAAGGAATAACGTACTGAACTGATCAGAAGGAAGAACTGAGATTGGCTGGGACGTTAAATCAGAAGAAATCGCTTGCTACAAAATGAACTCAAAGGAATACTGTGTGGGAAAACGGTACAAGGGAGGGCAAGGTACCAGATGTTGGACAATATTAAGTAGTCCATTCACAGAAATAAGGAGGGAAGAAAGGAGGTAGCTTATTTGAAACTATGCTGAAATCTATAGAGGTGGCAAATTAAGAGTTCACTAAAAGCCAACGGACATGCTTCCCGTTTTAGTGTTCTCTTGCTAATTTTTATGACGTTTTCTCTGTTCGGGTGATAGTAATGCCAGCAACTGTTCATTAAGTATACGTACTCCATAGTAAACAATTGTAAACAAATAGTGTTAACTACAACTATTATTTTGATACCAGCTGCATTATTTACTAGATGACGCTATTTGCAAACTTTTAGTTCTAATTGTTTCACACATTGTAATTGTTGTTTTACATTACAATTCTGTATTGGATACAACTTTTGACACATAATATTTTGATTTCTTTTTAGTGGAGAAGTGGATTAAGCCCTTTTTATAAGTTCAGGAAGTATATGTAAACGTGAGGCTATAAGTCAATAATAAATTCGATTGTAAAATATTATATCTTTAAACCAGGTGTCTGGTAAATAGGTCACATTGTAAACGAACTAGAGGGCTTACCAACATTGCAGGTTTTTTTTTTAATTTGAAGGATCAAATCAATGTACTTCTTTTACCTCCCACTTTCTTCAAGAAGTTAATTTAAAGAATCTAGAAAACTTTTGGGGTGAATCCTCCCCTTTACCTCTTATAATTGCAATTTTTGTACAGTGCAGGGTTTCTTGTTGCTCTTATGACGTCCTTTGTGGCTCTTCTTAATAATTATGACACAGGGTTAGAATAGCGCAAAGAGGTGCATATTTTAAAACGTTAGCAGCTGTTTGAACATTGGTATTTGGAACATCCACCTTCTCTACTTGAGACTTCTGTGGAGGAGAATCGAATGATGCACCAATTTCGAAATGTTTTCCTCCGTTAGAGCATGTATTCTTACTTCTTACTATTTACCAATCGCGCTGCCTTCAACTTAATCACCAGACATCGGACACTAACTTTGGAACCGAACACCAGCAAAAATCTGCTGAATTTTTTTACGCACCTGTTTACATGATTCTGTTTCATGAATGTATTATACATAAACATTCCTTGTTCAATCGTGATTTTATAGGAATTTCAGTAGACTAGGAATAAGACAAAATTAGCAAAAATAATACTCTAACGTAATTCATATACAGTATAGAGTTTTTAATAAGTTTTCACTTTTGAGTTGCACAATAGAAAACTCGCCTTTATGGCACCATAGTAACTGTCAGATAATTTTCATTCTCGATAAAGTGTAGCCTCTAGATGGTCATTCACGCAATCGCATACATACACTAAAATCGTAAAGTATAGGGTAATAGTGGGAGCGAGTCACATCAGATGTTGAGTCATTAGATAAGGTATATAAGTATTAGTTAAGCTAGAATAATCAATATATAAGATTTCCAAACATATTCCCGGAGAAATGATATACATCGATAGCTCGTTTCACTTATCAATATAAGTTGTGTATTGGAAGCGGATCTAAAAGCAAAAAATGGTACAGAACTTTTAAACACGCTTATTTCAACTAATTAAAGTGAAAGGGAATCATCAAGGCTAACTGTCAAAATCCCCCCATTTTTTTACATCGCATTTCATATTGACAGTTGCATACATGTTCTTGGGTGATATACCTGATAGTGCGTGTCGGTCAGATAGCATCGATTGCGTAGTCATATTCTGATACCATCTTGAGTAAGTTGTGTTAAGCCACGTTCGTATACAGTGCTTTTCTATCTTTGTTTCTTTCTTCTCTCTCTCTCTCTCTCTCTCTCTCGCTCTCTCTTTATTGAAAGGGATGAGTTGAGGGTTGCTAAGGGTGTCAGATCTAATGACCACAGGCAAAACGAATCTCTTGATGCTGCATTCCCTCTTGCTCACTAAATGTACGCAAGGCGCCTTAAAGTTAAGCATCTTTTAGAAACGTCCTTCTCCGGTCTTTTAATTTCGTGCAATATAGCCAGGGGAAACTGAAGAGTACTAATACCATTTTAACCTTTAAACGCTGAACACAAAAATAAGGAAGTTTACTAATTTTCGTTCAAATATATTTCAAATATTTAAGTATATGATTCAAGTATAATTAACCTGATATTTAATTGTGTTCCCTATGTTCTAAAGCACCTCGTTTCCCTACAGTTTAGGATTCCTGTTTTCTACAAATCGTTAAGTACGCAATAAAACTGCTGAATATCTGACCACACACACGCTTAGATGTATGTAGTATGGAATCTCTCGTCCGCTTGTGAAAGTATTGTTACCAGCAGTGCATGCATGTTGCTTTTATTTCTTTTAATGAGTGTTTAAATACACTTGAGAAATTTTACTTCTTTATCTCCTTTATTAAATGTTTAGATGGAATAACTTACCTTGTTTTACTGAATGCCCTTTAAATTCTTGATTATAAGCATATTTTTTGCTTTTCTTGTTTCCGGTGTCCGTACTGTGCCCATCGACTTTAACAATAAATGGGTAATAAGTAAATAATATGTTACAATTTTTATTTTCTTATATTATTTCGTTCAAAATTGAACACTATATCTGAATTTTAGTAGCTTTCATTAAACATTTAACCTTTTCCTAAAAATTTCTGAAAGAAGAAGTAACAATTAAAGCGGTATCGAAATAATAGCGCAGGCGCATTTGCCAGACTAATGCATTTTGTAATGTTTTTCTACAAATAATAAAAATTGTTTACTTCTTTCCTACTCATCGACATCCATCTCTGGTTTAAATAAAAGTATATATACTCTTTCATTCTGTAGAATTTATCACACGCCATTCGTAGAATAATCTTAATAAATGTAACGTGTGATAATGAACTTTACTATAATCTGAAAGGGTAGAGTCAAACTGAAAAGTTCAATACCATAGCCGGGATTTGAACCACGGACCTTCTGGTCTCCGTCCAGCTGCTCTTAACCATTGAGCTACTTTGGCTAACGTGCCAGCAGGAAATTAAATTCTACAATGACTCGTGTTTTTCCCGGTAAACCACTAGTTATCATAAGCATATAAGACAACTACCGTAATTGCGACTTATTATGCTGTAAGTACTGACTCTACCCTTTCATAGTGCGTTCTACACATGGCTAGTGTGAAAGAACAATTAATTTCCTTTACTATAGTCTGTCTCAAATAAGAACGATCCTGTTATAAACATATGAGAGGGAGCAAAAAGCTTTCCGTTAAAAGTATCTATGTCTCACCCAACGGGATGTCTCAAGCAGTTTCGTCTGTGGCCCGTTTTCGGGAGGCCCGGTTCGATTCCCGTGGCCAACCTACCTTACGCATAGGGTCTTTCGGGGGTTTTCCCGGGTCGATAGGCTATGCTGGTATTTTGATTACATTCTCCGAATTTCTTGTCCTTCCATTATATTTTCATATTATCTCTCATTTGGTGGCTTCTTTAAAAGCACAAGTGTCGGCAGGAGTCTCGGTGGTGCATGGCGGGATGATATGCTCTGAGTGAAATCTTTCTCCTCCGGTGGGGGGACTCCAGACTAGTGGAAGGTAACTGGCGAGGTTGTGCAAGCATACCTGGAGTCCTTCGGTTTCCTGTTTTGGAGCCACGGTAGGTGGGATGACGATTGTCCTGGACCGCCAGGGTGTTTCTATCTAGTAAAGTCTAGGGACCCCGCCCTCTGTCCTTTAGTAGCTCCTTGGGGTCGGCCGCCCTCTGTCTCCCCTCATCTCATCCTCCCTCCCTGGGATGTCCCACTTGGTGCATGGGTACAAGAGATCAGTCTGGCCGAGGTGCCGAATCCCCTCTGAACAATCCAATCCAATAATGTCTCTCATTTTGTTTCCTTCAATATATGTGAAACAGGATCCTTCTAATACATAAAAACTGAAGTTAGTAACAGTGAGGCAATACAAATATTACAATAATATGTAATAATTTGTTATAAACTTCACTTACATTTTCAAAAAATTATAAATTTCTCTCAGGAATAGCTTTCCAAATATTCTTTGTCTAAGATGTTTGTTTCTTTTGTCATCGTTACTACCGTTAGGTGACGTATAATTTTTGTATTTATAACCAACCTCTACATATAAAACAAATTTATTCACAGAATCAATTGGAGGTATTTTAAAATATTTCACGCGGCTTCTATTTTTTAAGGTAATGGTTTCCTCCCAAACCATTAAATCTATCGGTCCATTTAAATGCTTTATAATTTAACTTCTGGATTTATTTCCTGGTTAAATGATCAAAAATGGTCTGCTACAGCTGATTTATCAATGTGTTTATACCTCGGCCGTTCTATCTGCGGCTCTGACATTTCTCGAGAGGGGGAAGCGGGCTGTTGCCAGTTCTTGAGCGGGAATTTCAAGCAGAGGAACAATTCGTATTTCAAATATTTCATGTATTTGCATATTTCACGAACCAGTAGCCATATTATTATAACAGCGATAATAATAGGACTTACGAACACTAAACATCGGAGTTCACGCACGAAAATTATACCAAAGAAAGTTCACCAGCGCAAGCCGCTATTAGGCCACGTGGCTCAAACAAATTTAAGCTGGCAACACGGTGTTGGGTTCGGGAGCCACGCCTACCAGCGACAACGCTGATTGGCGCTAGCAGACAGTTTTAGCTTCCTGACCACGACACCGGATGTACAGACTCCCAGTATCACCAACAGAAGCAGTTGGTGTGCGTGAAAGGTGTGAACGAAATATTTGAATGGAGTGATGCTGTAAAGAATATCTTGCATGATAATGAAATTACAAGTTGTATTTCAATGTTTTGAAGCTAATAGATTCCTATACTCTCATTATAAAGATAATTCTGACGATATGTTTTCAATTGCTCATTATTATATGTTGGTACTAGTAACCTTCCCCCTCCACCTCCTGCAGCCACTAAATGTCAGAGCCGAAGATACAGCGGCCGGACAGTACACCTAATATTTCTAAAATGTTCCAATATTCTGGTTTCCAAATTACGTTTGGTCCTTACGATGTAAACTCGGTCGTAATCTGAACGGTTAAGTTGATATATGCCATATTTTTTACTATCGTAAATTTTATCTCTTTATAAAAATGTAGTAGTTTTTATATTACGTATATTTATTTTGAGGAACTAAAATTCTTTAAAACATTTTAAAGCTGTTTAGTAACCCAAGGCTGGTAAGTAAATTTTTCTATTTATAATCATTTTTTATTTTGTTAAGGATAGAAACATTTATATTTTATATATTTAAATTGTACGATCCTTTCTTGTATAAAATCTGTATTAAAACAATTAATTAAAGCAGTATTAATTATGTATTTATGTTGTCTCTCAAATAGCTCTCTATTTAGGGGCATATTTATTAACCTGTAAATTAAACTATAACAAATTAAACTAGAAGACCAAAGTTTCAACTGAAGATTTTGGAAAGGTTTGCCTCTTAAAAACACAATGTTCACTGCGTTTTTAAAAATAAATACGGATGCAGGAAAGACGTTATAAAATACGGACATGTCCTGCTAAATATTAACGTCTGGTAATCCGTGAAAGTTCCTGGGAAAATAAGGTGTTGTATGAATAATTTATAGAATAGATATGAGGATAAATGGCAGGTAGAGAAAGTTGTGTGATTGCAGCACATCCGATTTTTACTTTCTCTATCACGTGCATAGTATATAGGTAGAAAAGGCACCCAAAAATTCAAAATGAGATCTAATTGTAAACAGACTTTTGAGGTACAACGAACAAATAAAAATAAGACATTTTTGGAAAACGTTTGTGCCTAAGCGTATGACTGAACTGCTAACTCAAAATTACAAATTGATCAAACACAACTTGGTTCTAAAGTTCAGCCTTTTCCAAGGCGGACACGAAGGTTTCCAAGAAAATCCCTCTACCTAAATTACCCATTCATGGGAAAATACTGGGAAATGTTTGCTTTCTCAAAAAACAGATTTTAATTAATACACTGTTTAAGATTTTTTCATAATAAATAAATGTATATGTATTTTGTATTCTAAGGAAACAGCGTATGTTGTGTTTTTCATTCTGAACGACTTGCATAACTGACAAACCTTACGATATAGACAAATTAATGTCATTGAACATAAAATGTAGATTCCGTTAAAGAACATAATTCACGTCAGATAAATTATGTGATGTAGTTAACCATTTTCGAGATACTCTTGTTTTTTATTTGAATTTTCAAATAGTTACTCGTTTTTCAATCAAAAAGTCGCCAGTCCTATTTTTATGTCCTGGCCATGCAAAGATATTGGAATTTCAAGCTCATCTAATAGCGACCAGCTCGTATTATTTTTGACTATCGCTTAAAGTTTATTATACACCCTTATTCCTCCTGCAACTACAACGAAACATTCAAATCTTTATCTCAACACGAAGTAGGTAGAGAATGCGTGGCTGTAAGAATAATTTATACAGAAGTACAGAAACTCATGTGAGTGCAACACATTGGACATTCTGGTTTTGTGTTTCATTTTGAGATACCTTGTCCAGTATTTCTTTCATTCAAAAATAGCAACCACTGACACAATTTGAATCCATAAATGATTTATACTTGAGGCGAAATAGAAATTGCCCTCTGTTTATAACTGATAAATATACAAGATTCGAATTATATCATAAATTGAAGATAATTTTAGTAAAACCTAATAATAATGCTTAATGCACCTGTGGTGCTAGCTATCCCCAATTCCGAATTTCCTCATGCAAGATAAAAGTGTAAGTGTAAAAGTAAGAGTAGAGTGCATCGTGTCGTAACCGGGGAACTGCATTCCAAGTGCAAGCGAGTCAGGGAGCGGTCATTGCCCTCCAGCATGTCCCGACCTACCACAAACATAGTTAAGCAAATATTTGAAGGCTGACTGTGTTAGGCCATTGTCTTCTGCGAACACAACGTGATGGGAATCTTGGGCGCTAGACACGTCTAGTTGGTAATTTCCTTGGAACTCGTGGATCCTGGCTCAATAATATACCTGTACTTCTTAGAATTCTCACACAGAGTAAGAAACCCCTCTTTATATTACATTCACCGGTGCCAATTTTCGTTGAAATTAAATTTGGATAGCAGGTGCGCTTGCATTAATAGGGTAACCAACCTCGGTCAATTGAGATCTCGGTCTTAAACGTTACCGGGTTAAATCTACAGGGTGAAATAGAAAATATGAAGTAGAAAAAAAGTTAAAGATAAAATGTGATTAAAGTAGAACATCTTTAAGAATTTTACCATTTTTATGCCTGCCTACTAGGTGGTTAACATCTTTCCTTGAAACTTGTGGGTGCTAAAAATAAGAGGTCTATTTTTTCCAACTATATATGATAGCTTTTTAAGGAGGAAAATATATTCATCCTAATTAAAAGCAAAAGAGGCTATTTATAATAATTTACAGAATAAAGGAAATTAATTACATCCTGAGCATTCATGTTGCTTTTTCTGGTATATTTTGCACCAATGTTTTCTTATCTTTGTGAAATATATGCCGAACGTTCATTTAACAATTTTCGAAAGAAACATGCATTTGTTCCATCTCATTTGTTTGAAAACAAGCAGTCCAAATTATTACAGATTAGATCTTTCATGTTTCTCACTAGCTATACAACGTCTATACTATTTTGGTATATTTTCTCATTTTAATCTGGTTAGTGGCTGCACTTGGGCTGTTTTATGCAGATTTAACAATAATACTAGTGTTCACATGTACAGCTTCCTTAAGCTTATAAGCACAATTGTCACATGCAAGCGAATCAGGCATGTTTCCAATAGAGGTTGCCCCTCCGTAAGTTTATATTGCACGAAAGGTCATTAACACCACCTGCTGCTTTATGAGTTAAATGTTATCAGAATCCGCCAGCTACGCTCGCATTTTGCGTTGACGATGGATAATCTTTATCCCCTCCCTTCACTCTTCCCTCACTAGCCAACCAGTTTCCAACGTTGTCCCTTTCCTTTCTCTTTGGGTTAGTAATGTGAGCAGCCTTATGTACTTAGGCGTTTGGAACTGAACTTTCTGTGTTATACAACACTATTAGCAATAAAGAGATATATAACATTTTATTCGTCACAAAACCTAGAAGTCAACAATAGCAATAGTATGAGGCTCTGGGTGCCTCCACCTGAGAAATGGGTCTAGACATCACGTGGTGGGGCAAAGTTACCCCGAAGGCCAAGGTTGACATATGAGGCGTGTTGGTAACCAACCACCAGCCACAATAGTATGAGGAATAACAAGTTCACAGCACCTTGACCTATGGAATAACTTCTGCACCTATGCCCTTTATAGGGCGTCCTCAGAAATGGAAGGAAAGGAAATTCCAGTTTATATATATCGGGTAGTTAAATTATAATCGAACCCACTTACGGCCTCTACTGCGCGAGACGACAGGCAGTCGCCGGGGAACTTAAGCTGGCAGAGGCGGACTGGAATCCTTACCTTATAATAGATGCTGGAAATGTTGACCTTCTGCTCTCAAACAGGCAACGTATCTCGCGTATATATTCTCGCGTACTCTGCGAAGCTCAGCAGCAGGTATTCTTGTGATTTCTTGCACATTGTTTTCCCTAATTCCCTGTAGTATATGAGGATCTGAACGATACACGTCTGTTGAAACTGAAGTCCTATGGCTACACACGTGTGCAAGCATTAAAGCCAAATGAACCCGCTAAACGTGTGAATTAATATAACTAGTTTTTTTCCATTCCGTAGAAAGGGGTTTTAATTACCCATAGCTTTTGTTTTTCACTGATGAATCTTGGTTTCATTTAACTGGACGTTTGAATACTCACAAGAGTCGATACTGGCTTCAGAGAAACCTGTGGTACTGGATGAAGCGCCTCATTATGATCAGAAAGTTGAACTGTAGTGTGAGATGAGTGCTAGAAGAAAATAGGGATCATATTTTGTTATGAAGCAATAAGTGCAGAGTGATATCGGAGGTTAATTCAGAGGCCATTTTTCAATCGCCTGACAGAAGAAAAGAAATCATATGATTGGTTCCAGCAAGATTCTACAACAGCACATACAGCTGCCGAATCATTAAATGCAGTAAAAGCGGTGTTTGATAGAATAATTAATGTTCATTTGTAACCCCCTCTTTCTCCTCACCTAACGAGTTATGACTTTTATTTATGGGGTTCTTTAAAAGAACAAGTATATCGTTCCAATCCTCATACACTATAGGAATTTAGGGAAAACATAGATACCTCTTGTTGGTGTCTTGATGAATTTGACGCCCCTATTACTTCCATGGAGTTCCCAAATCGAAATTCTACAGCCCACATTATCTGAGGATGTTAGGGAGATCCCAACAAAACGTGTTCTAGGGAAACACTAATAATATATGGAGCATGGAGTATCAACTAGTTTGACTCAAAATTATAGTAATTTTGTGCTTCGTTGTATCATCATACTCATTAAGAAAATATTGTAATACCTGCCGATTACTTATTAGCTGTGGAAGCCTACCTCGGTAGCGTGGTGGTAGAGTGTCTGCCTCACGTTCAAGAGGTCCCGAATTCGAATCTCGGTCAGGGTGAGTTGCCTGGATAAGGTTTTTTTCCGGAATTTTCCCTTATCCTGAAAGACGAATGTTGGGGAACTCTGAGCTCTATGGACCCTGGGCTCATTTGAGCATCATTTCACCCATTCCATTCATCGTCCGATATAACTTAACGTTGGAAAATAACGCAGTGAATTTCATACTTTAGAGGTGTACTATGCTTTGCAGCTGGTTCTTTTTTCATCCTGTAACATCCAACCAGAGAGAGAGCATTACTTACGCTTGAAGTAACAAAACAAATCGCTGCAAATTTGCCGCGAAACAAGCAATAACTGAGGGCTGGGAATAGTGAGGTTATGATGTAATTTCCGTTTCGTTGATTGCCTACCACATTAAGGATAATGTTCCCTCCTCTTAATCAGTGCTTTCTGCCCCATGACAGTTTTGATTTCAGTACAAATGACTAGAACATGAGGGTAGGTTAATTCACAAAATCATGATGGATAACATAAACAAGAAGAAAGGTTGTGCTTTGTGGTGTAGGTAGTGATAATGCGTACTGCTTGCTATTTTTAACATTTGAAAGTACAGCTTGTCTCAGTCCCTAGAGAGTTTAACGACAAGAGGTTGTTCTGTTTATTGAAAATTGTGACTTAAAACATCGTGTGTCCCTCTTTATTTAGACAATAATATTCCCACTATTTTGTTCTTGGGCTGACTTTGGGATAAATTCAACTATTAATGTAAAATATTGTTTCTAATGGCGGAAGTCTTCAAATATTAATTTTATTATTTATATGTTTCTTTTGTTTTCAATCTGAGTTAAATTTCTTTCGTTAATATGCGCGTTTTATTTTTGCATATTTTCTGCATGTAACAAATAAATGTTTTGTTTGACAAATATATTGCAAGTAAATTAGCCAACGACAGACAATGTAAATATTACATATTGAATTCTTTGTAGAATGTATTTCGTAAATTATCATGAATATTACTTTACCTACAAAAAAGATTCTTTCACTTCATAACCAAGGCATCTTTTATATAATTCGGGGATGAAAATAATTGAGAAGTTTAACAGCTTTACGCATAATCAGAATTAAATATAGATTATAATAGTGATGATGAAGAGCACTTTTATAGCAAGTAAGACTCGAAAATCGGTACTTAGTTTCCTAAGCGACCGGTATTCAATATCAACAAGCACCTCCTGTCAACACAAAGACACCATCTCTGAATAATACTCGGGACATTTTGGAGTGGCGCTTACTTTGGCGGTGTGTTATTGGGTTTACATTCAAATAGGTTATGAACATGCTTAGTGGTTGCGTTGGCTGCAAGCAAACAATGCTGGAATGCTAGAACTATACTAAGAGACATACTCTGTGTTAACCTTGTTCACGTCATACATGCAGCAGGGCACATTGGGTCCCAAGTTCCTAGCCTTGGTCATATCTAAGGTACCCTCACCAGGAAAAATTCCAAGCACCATATCGCAATGAATTCACTTTCCCTAAACTTAATGGGTGAGAAGTTATGTGCAACTAAATTACCCTAATTTGGCATACAGTAGGGGACAAACATAGAGGGGTGTTTAAAAATATTGATGGTCCCATTCAAACACAAAGGCTGCAAAGAAGCAGAGATTTATGAAATGTATCATTATTTTAATTGCGCATTCTTTCTTATTGCAGATTTTCAGATCTGGATAGAACACGTCAGAAAATATAGAAGTGGTTCTCATATGCACCATAACCCACCAATTCCCTTCCTGTTTTACCATCATGTCAGCGCTAATTTAGCTGCAGAATAGCCGAACCAAAAGAAGAAAGAAAATACGCACATGTTAAAGTACTCGAGAAACCTTGCAGCTATGGAATTCAATTCTTTAATGTCACTCTGGGAGAAGGTGCGATGGCCTGACGCTGGTTGAATTTGCGCATGCGCTCGACATCGGACTCCGATATATTTTTCATAATGCTTAATCTAGCCTATGTTTTTGCGTTTGGTGTGTTGCTTTGATTAAGGGAACTGCTTTCGGCAAAAGACTAATTTTATGACTTTAATTTTCATTGTTTTACAATTTAGAAGCTGCTTCTAAATCAGTTTTTGGGGAAGAGCGAGCAAGGAGTTTCTGGAAGAGTTTATTGAGAAGCTTAATTTAAGTCCTGAATGCTTTTGTTTTAAATTGGGGAACTTACTAACTTACTATGCTGAACAATTGTAACATCACATGAGCAAATTCGAAGTTTGATTAACCAAAATGTTGCGTTCAGGGTTATTAATATATTAAAATGAGGGGATTTCTAGTAATAACCGTTTATTCTCTCCGTACACCAAGATAACGAAATGAACAATAACAAAACACTATTAATATTTGAATCTCTCTAGGAGAACAAAATACTGTAGTCATTAAAGATATGGGCTAGGAGATGGCGTGAGCGTCTTCAATCTCCCACATTCTCCGTTGAGGTATAAACGTTCGACATCGTATTTTTCGTAGTGTATCTGGAGGTGATATGAGGTGAATTATTTTTAAGACGTTCACATTTTAAGAAATATTTATGTCTCCCATACAGGTGACTTTCTCTACTCACTCTTCACAAATAATTCTCCCATCTTTATTCTTCCGTCTGCTTCCTTTTAATTGACATAACGTTTATTACACATTTCCAAATTTCGTTGTTACAGCCATAGATAGTCTTTTAAAAAGCGAAGAGTAGCTTACAATTTGAAAAATCTGATACCTTGCATTTACATTGCCTTTTCACTTAGCTCTTTTACAAACTATTCATGCTAAAGCATACTCATTTTAATAATATGAAACCTTAAATGACATTTAAAGATTTTGGTATAGGTATAGGAGAAATACAGTCTAACAGGGTAGACTTGATAGTATTTTAAAAGTGGATCTCTGTGTAATGTCTTTGACATTAAGCTCTCTTTGCATAACCACGACAAAAATCTCTTTTTTTTCTTTTCTTTTTAACTGTCCTTTAATACCGCTACGTGATGTCAGTATATTCTTGTTCCTCTTATTCCTTATGCGGGTTGAGAAACGGAATCTCTGGATCACTGAAAGAGATAATTCAGATTGGGGGATCAGCCTGATGCCTGGTAATGAGAGTGAGAGAAGTGGATGACAGAATAAGGGCAAGATGAAGTGATAGGAAAGATGATGGAGCAATTGGTGAAATACTGGTAGGGGAAACCGGAGGATCTGGAGAAACCCGCCCCAGCGCCGTGTTGTCCATCACAAATCTCATTTTGTAGTCCCCTGGGATCAAAACGACCGCTTTGGTGAAGGCCAAGTGGTAAAAAACAATTCGATTAATGGTATTCAAATAACTTTCTCGATGGGTATTCTTTATTTTTGTTTAATTATAAAAACTATTCCTACGAAAACTTATTGTTGTACTTACTTCGTTAATCGAGATAAATATTAATTCAATTAAGCTTTTCCTGTAAGTACAAGATGCAGAGAACAATCAGTAATTAGAAGTTACTATGTTCTCTTTATGATATCGAGAGGAACAGCTATCTGACAGATTTCTAAAAAATAAAAAATAAAATAAAATAAAAAAGGATTACGTTTCAAAACATCAAACTAATAATAATGAATATATCCGAGTGGCATACGACACAGAAAAATTATCTGAAACATACTGTGCGTTTTCCTGTTGAACACCATTACATAAAATACCTTCGAAATTAAGAGAACCTTATAGACAACTCAAGATATGCTCGTTATTTGTCATACAGTGCATAATATTTTAGTAAAAATGGTAAATCATTCATGAGAAAATCGGTTTCAAAAAGAGCTTCATGCAAAGGTAATTTGGAGTTGTAGGATTTATTTGAAAAGCTTTTGAATTGCAGCCCTGAAAAATGCTGAGTTTAAATACCATTTGGTGTCTTTTCAAATTGGATTCAAAATAATATTTGGACATTTAAGATATCGTGTTTTAAACATGGTGTGAAAAATATTAATTATAGCTCTTAATTTTTACTTCTCAGGACTTGTTGCCATTGCTAATCCAGAAAAACTAATAACCGGGGTTTTATTTGGAATTAAAAATATCTCACTTAAAAAAAAACAACTTAAAAAACGCTGTTCTAATACATGTACTAGAACCAGAAGTAGTGGCAACATGTTAAGGTAAAGCATTTCATCACAGGTATCAAATTTGTGGATAACCATCGCGAGTCGAAGACACAAGCTGGAAAGAAGAGAGTGAGAGTGTATGAACGGTCAAACCTACACCAAGTTCAAGGCCCCCGGAAGTGGATTACGTCACGTGTGAGAGTATATTTTCCTCATCACCCACTCAACCGGATGGCCGACACCGCAGCGTTCGTGGAACACTCGTTACAAGCTTCGGTTGGATAATTTTGGTGCAATGTTCATCCCCCGCGGCAAAATGTGGCTCTGATTCACTTTGGTTTGGCGGGAGGTCTGCCTACACGGCGCCTATGCTCTTTGATCCTGGAAAACTTCGACATGCACATCGCATTTCTCACACCCAAATTCATACAATGCCAAACCGGAAATTAAACATGCCTGAACTTTTTTAGGCCTTGAAAATATATCTTAAGTTTTCGATGAGGGACAGGTGCCAAAGAGAAATTGAGCTATAATCTGGCAGTACCACCAGTCATGTGTGCGTTTAATTGAACTAGTACTTTGATACCTGAAATCTGGCCCGGGTTCCTGCACACCTACAGAGCGCTCCCATCGCATGCCTTCCTCTCAGGAATCTGTAGGTTCAAAGTGGAGTCTCCTCTGCTTAAAATCCAGTCCAATCCAGTCGGTATCTGAAACTTTTGGGGTTGTGATCTCTAAGCAGCACTATTTTTATTTTGAATTATGCTATGTATATAGGAATGTTTATACGTGTATATATATGTGTATGTATGTATATATATGTATATATATTAATGTGTGGAGAGAGGGAATAAAATTAATAACTGCTTTGTTAGCGATGTTAATTGCCAGGATCACATCTGTACCATCGTCGTACCCGAATATCGTCCAGTTGGAGCTTGTGCCAGCAAATTCACTTACACGAGGCTGTCACTTTTAAGCGCACTTAAAAACATTGATCTGGGTCGGGTTTGAACCTGCGACGTTGGAATCAATAGGTAGTAATAGTCTCTCAGCCGACATGCCCCCCCCCACACACACACACAGACACACACACGCGCGCGCGCGCGCGCAGAGTTGTGTGTATTATTTTTTCACTCAAGAACAACTCAAAACTAGGTCTTGAATTATAACATTTATAGCTATAAATTTTCTATTAAACATTATTAGTTGGAAAATACCTATAGGTAAGATTAATACAGTATTTAAGGACTTGGGCTAGGTTTTGTTGTTGCCACTAAAGCTATAAAATGCATTATTTCACTTCAAGTCTAAGTAGAAAATAAATAACAAATGTAACCTGTTACGAGGGTGGTGTGAAAAGTTGTTGACCCAATAAATACACAAGAAATTTTTCAGATTTTTTTTTCAACATAGTCTCCTTGTAACTCTACACGTTTCAGTAGCGTGGATGGTAGCGTGTCTGCCTCACGTTCAAGAGGCCTCGCGTTCGAATCTCGGTCAGGGTGAGTTACCTGGATAAGGCTTTTCCGTTTTTTTACCTTATCCTGAAAGACGAATGTCGGGAAACTCTAAGCTCTATGGACCCTGGGCTCATTTGAGCATCATTTCATCCATTCCAAAAATCGTCCGATATGACAAAGTTGGAGGACGAAAATTAAAAAAAAAAATATTTCTTCCAGCCATGCTCTCATCTCTGTAACCCGTACAAACAACACTCGGCATTTTTCTCTACAAAATAATTGTTCACGAAGGCGATTGTCTCTTCATTTGACGAAAATCTCTGTCCTCCGAGCTCAATTTTCAGATGAGGGAGCAAAAAGAAGTCGCTTGGGTTAGATCTAGTGAGTAAGGTGGATGGTGACATAGTTCAAACCGTATTTCGTGGATTTTCGCCATTGCAACCGCTGAGGTGTGAGACGGTGCGTTATCTTGGTGAAACAGGATTTTCTTTTTCTGCAAATGTGGCCGTCTTTCCGCAAGTTCTGCCTTCAGCTTGTCAAATAATGATGCGTAGTATGCTCCTGTAATGTTTTTTCCTTTTTGGAGATAATCGATTAAACTAACTCCGGCTCTTTGGAGGCGGTTTCCCTTTTGCAGTCCACTATTTGGACTGTATCTTTGTTTCGGGCGTGAATTGGTGTATCCAAGTTTCATCTACAGTAATTAATCGGTGCCAAAACTCGGATTTATTGCGACTAAACTTTGCCTACAGAGCGTTGGAAATGTTCATTCGAACACGTTTTTTGGTCTAACGTGAGCAAACGCGGCATCCAACGCGCGGACAGCTTTCTCGTGTCTAAATGTTGATTTAATATGTGACAAACATGTTCTTTTGATATGTTCATAGCCTCTGCTATCCCTCTCACTTTAATTTGGCGGTCGTCTAGGCCATTTGGTGAACTTTGGCGATATTTTCGACGGTCGTTGCACTTTTTGGACGTCCTGAACGTTCATCGTCTTCCAAGCTCTAACGGCCACGTTTAAATTCAGCCGCCCAAAATTAAACTGTGGTAAATGACGGTACAGAGTCCTCATACATAGAATCCAACTCATCTTTGATTTGCGTAGCGTAGTGCCTTTCAAAAACAAATATTTACTGTCAGCTCGATAGTCGATTTTGTCCATTTTCATAAAAACATTCACATCAACACACTCAAAGACTGTTACATAACAACTGAGTGTCCAAAATGGCTGAAACTTTGGTGAGTAACTGTCAATAGATGAACAACGATATTCACTAGCTTTTATTTACGAGTGCTGCCATGTTCATTTTTAAGTCAAAAACATTTCAGATCACCCTCGTATAATTTACTGCTTAATACTGAGTGAAAGTGTTTTTCAACAATATCGAAAGTGAGGTAGAGCAACATAATTTCTTAGGACTTTTATGGAAGATTGTTATCTTTCATGAAATTATGCAATTTACTTTCTCCACTAGTTGCCTTTAGTAGATGAGCATCATATTTCAGCCAAAATCTGGATACCGGAATTTCATTGGAAACACGTTTTGAGGCTCATTTAAAGAATTAAAGAAAAAAGTAAGCCCAACTTTGTCTTGTCAAAGTTTATAAATATCAAATTTCGTACTTAGGCACTTTAAGCACGACAAGGAAGAATTTTTTAAAAAGTCCCCATCTTTAACTAATCTCTACATGTAGAAATATTCGTTATTTTTCATTTTCTCAAGATATGGCCAACGTATTGGATCAAAATATAAATAAATAATATTTAATGTTTTAGATATTTACTTGGTATACTTTGAATTAAAAAGAAAACTTCCTGAGCAGTGGTCTTTATTCATTGTGAATTTTCTATAATTTTCTATAAATGAGACATAATAGACAAAAACCTACAAGAGGAAAATGTTTCACTTTTTGAAATATAGGACAGTTTACAGTTTTTGGTGTAATTGCAAGAAGAAAAGGGGAGTCTCAAACGGCAGTCAACTCAACAATATCCTTTATATTACATATCGCATAGGCTCATGGGCGGCCTAGAGTATTGCTTAGAATATTGAAAGGTATGAACAACAGTTTACAGTTTTAAAGAAATTACGTCACGTAGTGCTGTATTTGATTGAATTGGACATTTTAAAGAAAACTTCAGTTTTCCCAGATGTATATATTTATTTATTAATAAAAAGCTCTTCATAGGTCAGTTTAGTACTTTTAATAACGTACGTACCTAAGAGCAAGTTTAGAGAATAAAACAGAACAAAAATGTTGCCCTGAGAAACATTAGGAATTTAAAAAAAGACAGCTTTATCTTAAAAAGGGGCCTTTTTAAGATTCGAAACTTAATATTTTTCCCACTTTTAGTTTTGAGCCATGTTGTTCGTAGGCAAATTAACTCTCCCTCTTCACCTTCTCTCCTCATCTCTCTCCGTCTTTGACACTGAAAGGTTTTGTTATTGTAAATATGATTATGATGATCCAGATTATTATTATTATTATTATTATTATTATTATTATTATTATTATTATTATTATTATTATTATTATTATTATTATTATTATTATTATTATTATTATTATTATTATTATTATTATTATTATTATTATTATTATTATTATTATTATTATTATTATTATTATTATTATTATTATTATTATTATTATTATTATTATTATTATTATTATTATTATTATTATTATTATTATTATTATTATTATTATTATTATTATTATTATTATTATTATTATTATTATTATTATTATTATTATTATTATTATTATTATTATTATTATTATTATTATTATTATTATTATTATTATTATTACTATTATTATTATTATTATTATTATTATTATTATTATTATTATTATTATTATTATTATTATTATCATCATCATCATCATCATCACCATCACCATCATCATCATTATCATTATCATTATCATTACTATTACTATTACTATTTATACTACTACTATTATTGTTATTATTATTTATTATTATTATTTATTGTTATTATTATTATTATTATTATTATTATTATTATTATTATTATTATTATTATTATTATTATTATTATTATTATTATTATTATTATTATTATTATTATTATTATTATTATTATTATTATTATTATTATTATTATTATTATTATTATTATTATTATTATTATTATTATTATTATTATTATTATTATTATTATTATTATTATTATTATTATTATTATTATTATTATTATTATTATTATTATTATTATTATTATTATTATTATTATTATTATTATTATTATTATTATTATTATTATTATTATTATTATTATTATTATTATTATTATTATTATTATTATTATTATTATTATTATTATTATTAGATATGTAGTCTATAAATCTCGGGGAGCTCCAAGATGGAAGGTGTTTATCTTTCTAGCCTGTTTCCTAGGCCGAAATTTACACTGTCTACGATTTTATTGTAAGCCGATATGAGTCTGACATCTGAAGTGTCTACGGATTGCAGAAAAATTAATCAATCCTCTGATCATAAATATTACATCTATTCGTGGCTCTAAATACAGATTAAGATCGACACATATGTGATCAATATGCTAGTCATTTTATGAAGCAAGGACGCCCAGAGAACCAGGAAGTACACGCTTGCGCAGGTTAAATCCTCTGATAGACCATTTGCAGCGGCACAAGAGAGAAGCATTGCATCATATCAGTGAGTTTACTTATATTATTTACTTATTGTGTTGGTTATATTTAATTAAAAGTCCCATTAAACTATACAGTTAAGAACTTTGGGCAGTAGGCCATTGAAGAAAATTTACATTACAATTATCTGTAGATATAAAAACATTTTATTTAAGAACAGTATTTGCTGGCATTTATTTTACCTTTCGGGATGTAAAGTAATCCTACGGAAAATTTGCATGTTTTGAGGTCTTGTTAAAATTATATTTTCAGAAAAGCAGATTTTCAGAATTCTAGGGCAAATAATTAAGAAGCTATCATTATGATATATAAGAGTCAATAGTGTGTGTTCATATTGGCTCTTTTCCGATAGTTTACTGTGTTACTGTTTTACTACAATATTGACGTTTCTTATCACTTACTTTTAGAAGATGCAGGAAGTATTTTATTTCACCCAAGAAATACATAAAAATTTACTGCACAAGAAAAAGCATTAAGGCAGATACATAATTTACGTTCAATATGTTTTTGGGTGATAAGTATTTAATATACTTATACTTTTTTCAAACAGGGAGTCGCCATTCGTGCTTTAATTATTTGGCCATGCAAATTCAAAACCATTACATGATGACCAGTTCTTAAAGTATTTGGCGATCGTTTAACCCTTCTGTGTTTCCCTATGTCCATTATACCTATAACGAAATAGGCAGTTAGATAGTTTTTTCATGTGTTTATCTCCCTTTTTTGCGAAGTAGATATGAATAAGTGTTAATACGAAGAATTGATGTAAGAACAGATAAAATAATGTAACGCCATCAGATTTTTCTAACATACATTAGGATTTTACACGAAAATCACTCTGTCCCCCACAGTCTTTACTTGGAAAAGTGTTGCTTATTTTTTATTTGCTCAAGTATGCCTACAAGCTTTGTCAGTAAAAATTATGTGTGTTTGTAAAAATAAAACTTACAACCTGAATTTCTTAAAATATCCTGTAAAATTCCTCCTTTCATTCTCATTTTCCTATAAATGTATATAGCTGAAAAGGCTGAAGAGCAAAAATAACTTCCTACGGGAAAGATAAAGCAAAGAAACATCCATAATTCGTTACAATGAATATAAAATAAAGCAGTTTGCACCAGTCGCGAATTCTGAGATATTTGTAGTTGCTTTATTATACGTTTTATATTAATATTTTAAAAGAGTTATGAACAAAATTTAAATGGATAGATCCTTTAAAGCATCAAACTTTTCTCCTAGTGTTTTCACACATTAAGCTTCATAGATTTGTTTTAATCATTCATATACTTAAAGGAAGGCATATTTACGCAATTTTCTATACATTTTCGGCCTACATATTATGTAACCAAATAAAGATTAGTTTTTAAATACAAAACAAACCGCAACTTTCCTCCTGAAAACAAGATTTGAATAATTCTGTTTAACTTAGAAGATGGCATTTAAACAAAAAGGAAAGCTTCCATTTGATTTGTTAGCACCAAAAAAGTGGCCAGGAGAAAATCCGTTTTAAATATTGAGCATTAAAGTTACTCCCTGGCCATTTAAAGTCGTGAGAAATGAATTTCAAGTACCTCCTATGTTATTAATGAAGCTATATTTTACAATGTCTACTGCTTTTATTGTTAATCCTCTTATCCGTTATATTTCTAATTTTGCACAGTCTCGACTATTCCAAATAGGTGGAAAATCTTCCCGGATATTCTCGCAAAAGCATATGAAACATCGGATAACATACATTGTCTACTTCTATCAACACAGATAATCTTTTCAGTTAATAAAATATATAGCTTCCCAGATTTCTAATGTTAGCAGTTTTTCTCCTTATACAGTTAGTTAACATGCCTTGTCAAGAATCTTGATTACAAATAAGCACACACGAAATAAATCGAAACTTTCTTACTTAAGGATTGTTATAAACTTCAGTGCACACAGCTACAGAATTAGATTAATGTTATTCAGGGCTTTTTGACCCTTTCATTACATACACATTTGATAAAGAAACAATAAAATACAGAAGCTATTGTCATTTTAAGTCAATATATTATTTGCTGAAGTTTTCATGATGGCAATGTATGTATAATACACAGGTTGTCCTTAAAGGTCCGGTAACATTTTTCTTAATTTATTACACAATTGGTTTTTGTGTCATATGAAAGAAAATCTCAAATGGTTTGGTTTTGATGGTATAGACAATGCTTGTAGTTTACACATTCGCATAGTTGGCATATTTTTATCTGGATGTAATACAGCTGCGATTGTTCCCGCACATACAAGAAGATTCTAATCATTAATTGTTCCAGCAGGACGGGGCCGTACCCCATTATCATAATAACTTTCATAATGTCATTAAAAATGAGTTTCCTCAATGCTGGATAGATCGAGGAGGGAATAATGATAGCTGTTTGTCAAGTGGCCTCCCAGGAATCGATCTCTCTGTGACTTCTTCCTATGGGGAAACATAAAAGATAGTGTGTATGTGCCACCTTTGCCGCAAAATGCAGAAGAATTCAAGAGCAGGATTGCAGAAGTTGCTACCACTGTATCAAAGAATATACTCCAAAGAGTTGTGGTAAGAATTTGATTGTCATGTAAACATATGCCCAGTTACACGTAATTCCCATGTCTGTAAACTGAGACATTGCAAACAAAACCATTTGAGATTCTGTTTCATATGACATGTAAATGAAATCTGTATCATTTGTTGTTTTGTGTAATAAATGAAGAAAAGTGTTTACAGACTTTAAGGACACTCTGTAGATTCCTTGGAATAAGAATGTCGTAAGCATGTTCTTTTATTACTCTAATTTATTTGTATTTAAGTACAAGGTCTCTCTGTAGCCTTTTAATATTCTACTAATTTATGAAAGGAAATTAAGTATTTCATAGCTGTGCAAGATTTTTAAATTTTATATACACATTGCTTTTCTTTAGCTCCTTTTGGAAGTTATTAGTTTCGGCACTTATTAAAAATATTGCACTGAATAGCGTTATAGCAAATGTTAAAATTAGCTTTCCTACAAACAGTTACAGCTTTATTTAGGGTATATTTTTTCAACCAAATATAATGAAGCTTTTTGCTATGTGCCATGCAGCAATATGAACATCTATCCATTAATTTTAGTAGAGTTAATCATTGAATTTAAATGATCTTTATTGCTCAAATTATTTATATTTCCTTTCGTTTTCTAAATAAAGCCTTAAAGAGAGAGATTTTGTAAAATATTGGTACATATTTTAAAATCATCATCAAAATTCTAAATGATACAAAATAAGACAATATATTTGCATTTATACAAATTTAAAAGAAGTTAAGCTTTTATAAGTAAAAAAAATTTGTATATCAGAGATTAATAAAATTGGAACGCTCTAAAGCATGTCGTCAACAAATAAAACATAAAAGCAATGGTACATATAAACAATGAAAATAAATGCAATTTTTATTCAATCACAAAATCACTAGAATGTTACACAAACGTTAACGATGTATTAGGTACAAGTCCTTTAATTTTTAAATGCTCAAAGTTTATTGAAAATGTTAGTAGTAGTAATGCTAATTTCATATGCAATTTGATAAAATAAAAAAACGTTTATTGCGTAAGTTCGCACTCGTTAACTCTAAAGTAAGCTGGTTGTGATTTTACAATGAAAACAATATATTTACGTTTATATAATTAGTGTGGTGAGAGAGCTAAGAAAGAGCGTATATAATTCTGGAAAAGAAAAACAAAACTTGAAAGGCGAGTGGAATAAAATTAATAAACAAAATTGTACATATTTTCTGGCGTTCTCATTGTTTGATGGATGTCAGCTATCCTATAAAAAGGAATTATGTCACCAGATATATTAACACTAATATTTACGTTAGATCACTCCATTATACCATGTGCTGATATTCGTATTCTAGCAATAAAAGTGGTTTCTGCCTGCTTTTGTGATGTGGAATTTCGCTTTTGTTCTCCGGGAGACTTTCTTATTCTGGGCAGACAAATGCCGGGTAGTGTTAAGCTCGTTGGCCCCTCTATTAAGCTCTATTTGAGAATCGTTTGATCCATTTCATTAATTGTTTGATATGACCTAGCAGGTTCAAAGATGTTGAACTTAAAATCAAACATAGCTTTACTAATCTACTGCATGCACATCTGGAATGTTAACATAAATATGAACATTTCAACCCGCAAGGTTAAAAATACTCAAAACATAGCCAAAACGATATGCTTTTATTATTATTATTATTATTATTATTATTATTATTATTATTATTATTATTATTATTATTATTATTATTATTATTATTATTATTATTATTATTATTATTATTATTATTATTATTATTATTATTATTATTATTATTATTATTATTATTATTATTATTATTATTATTATTATTATTATTATTATTATTATTATTATTATTATTATTATTATTATTATTATTATTATTATTATTATTATTATTATTATTATTATTATTATTATTATTATTATTATTATTATTATTATTATTATTATTATTATTATTATTATTATTATTATTATTATTATTATTATTATTATTATTATTATTATTATTATTATTATTATTATTATTATTATTATTATTATTATTATTATTATTATTATTATTATTATTATTATTATTATTATTATTATTATTATTATTATTATTATTATTATTATTATTATTATTATTATTATTATTATTATTATTATTATTATTATTATTATTATTATTATTATTATTATTATTATTATTATTATTATTATTATTATTATTATTATTATTATTATTATTATTATTATTATTATTATTATTATTATTATTATTATTATTATTATTATTATTATTATTATTATTATTATTATTATTATTATTATTATTATTATTATTATTATTATTATTATTATTATTATTATTATTATTATTATTATTATTATTATTATTATTATTATTATTATTATTATTATTATTATTATTATTATTATTATTATTATTATTATTCAATTGGTATAGTCTTTAACTTCTGTGGTCATTGCGGAATTTTGACATGAAACAATTACTATTATGTGTTTCAAATGGGAGTCCTTGAGCGCTACGAGGTGAGGAACCAATCGGAGTACTGCGGTGTTGTCGTATTGCATTCCCGCCAAGTGGTGTGTGAGAAGCGCCAACCTAATCAATCTATATGAAATACTATTCGCGCTAAGACAAAAATTCGATTTTGCCAAAACTGATCCATGTGGAAGGTAAAGAGTAATGTATCTGACGTAACTATGAAAACCCCATATTTTTAGCTCAAATCATTTTTCTAATACAAATAAATAAAGCACTATTACCTGTATTATAACAGTAAATCGTGACGTAAGCAATGTAAGGAATATCATTATTGGTTGGCATGTATGCGTGTACGTATATTTGTAAT
Source organism: Mantis religiosa (assembly GCA_030765055.1). Taxonomy (NCBI): domain Eukaryota; kingdom Metazoa; phylum Arthropoda; class Insecta; order Mantodea; family Mantidae; genus Mantis; species Mantis religiosa. The sequence continues at coordinate 107,443,434 of CM060951.1, read as the reverse complement.
TACTCAGAACTGAAACATAAATGTTTGACATGACGTGATGAAAGAATTACTTTGAATAAGCCAATTCGAGCGAGAAGAAACAATAAATTTCCTGCTGCCCTGGCAGAACGTGTCTGGTCACATTATATCTTTGTTTATGAATGGTTCGTAATTTCTATTTACTCTCGAGAGTTCAAAGTGGTTGGTGTGTATGTATGTACTCGTATGCACTATGTATGTATGTATTTAATTACTCAGAACTGAAATTTAAACTACTGACATGACGTGATAAAAGAATTACTGTGAATAAGTCAAGGTATTAAATTCGAGAAAGAGCAAACACGTCATTTCCTCTTAGTCTGTGGAAGGCTGTATGCTTATGTTTATGAATGAATGCTGGATAAGAAGTGTTTATTTACTCTGGAGAGTTCAGATAAATATCATTCTGTTCTTTACACAAGAGTAGAGTAAAAATTAAATAGGGCAATGGCTTCTTGCGGTGAAATTAGTGGCGAGTCAAAAAGGCAGGTATTGTGAAGTCAGGCTCGAAGTATTATTTTTAAGGTGTACACGTTCTTCAAAAAATTTTCGGAAACAGAAACTAAAAATGAATTATTGCAAAGAGTACTTCCGTTTAAAAACACGGAAAAAGTGTATCAGCTGGATCCACTTGAAATTGAAATGGGACACGAGGTAATACGCCTCCCACCTTACCACTGCCAATATAATCCAATTGAGTTGGTGTGGGCTCAAATAAAAGGGGGGGTTGCAAACAGAAATAATACTTTTAAACTGACGGACGTTAAACGACTTGTTCACGAAGAAATTGACAAGGTAACACAACAGGACTGGGAAAACTGCGTAAGGGATGCAGAAAACCTTTAAGAAGACGATTTTAAGAAAGAAGTAGCACGTGACGAGATTTTGGAACCTATAATCATAAATTTGCAAGACTCAGACGATGAAGACAGTGATAATGACGAATTGTCTCATAACGGAAGTACAGTGACAGCGATATGGATGAGCCACTAGCAGTTCCATTGGAATAGAAAAACAGGTAATTCATAAACTATAATTATAGTTATAGTATTGAAAAATATACATAATTTGCGAACATGCTTTTTTCCAATTTGGGTTTTGGCAACTGCACCATAGTAAAAGTTTGTAAAATATAATTTGCTTACCTTTACGTCTGCGCCAAGCAGATCTGCATGTTGTATGAATGTGTGAGAGAGAGGAAAATATAGGAGTGGGGCAACAAGCTGACAACGTTGAGTGTCATACGGCATCTGATTAGCTGGACTCCAGAACTCTTCCCATTTGAAATACATAATAATGGTGCTTCTTTTTCTATTCCTTTATAAACTCTCTGTTCTCCGAACCTTTCAAACTTTGTTTTTATATTCAACACGCCCACACGTATATACATACACACATTCACAAACTTACTCAGTCCAGCATTCAATACCATTTGACTCTGTGGAAGATAAAGAAAACTTCCTCATCGCAGCCGAAAAGTGAAGCTGGGACCTCCAGGGGGCGATAATGCCATCGACCACAGCGGTAATCATAATATAGGCTTTTTGCTGTACATGGCGCGTTTATGAATAGCACTTTAAAATTTGTGAATGAAAGTATTCATTAGTTCCTCGTGTTTTCATTAATAATTGAACTTTAGTGATCGATCGCCATATAAAATTCGATGTACCTTATCTTTGCTCTTTTCAGTTAGGGAAGCGCTTTCTATACCAGAGCTTTACACGGAAATATGAGTAATATTACTATATTGTGTTGGTTAGTAAATATGCAATAGGGTAAATAGTGCAGCGAAATAGTGTGGTAAATATCTTATATATCTCATGCCAGCCTCCAGATAAAGTTTGAAAATAACGAGACGAAGTCAAGTTTTTCAATTTTCGAGTGCTGACCTGCACTTAGCTTATTGTTATTGCGTGCTACTTTTTGCAAATGCGCATTTATATAAATTGAGTTATATTAACTTATAAATTTGCTGAAGTATTTATATTTACATTCTAGAATATAATTCGCCTAAATGTACTTCTACGTAAATGGAACGTTTGTATATAACTATTGTTGTCCCTATCACCATATTATATTGTAGTTTTTAGTAATGCTAGTGATTTTATTTATTTTTATACTTCAATATAGAAAAAAGTAATAGAACGTATCTAGTGATTTAGAAACAGGAGTTACTTGAAATACTGAAGAAGTCAAAACGAAGTTTTGGTTTGACATACAATACTTTACTCTATAAATGGTTAAAAGGAAAGTATACAGATGATGAAAGGAATGTGTTGGCTGTTTCGTCCTGAGAAATTGCAACTTGATGAGTCCAGTAAGTTTGTGCTGGAAAGTTTTAATGTAAATATTGTAGTATAATGATAAATATATAACAATAAATGTATAATTATTGTTTTACCTCCCACACTAGTGCACTCTGGCCATTTCAACACTGATTTCTTATGATTGCATGGAAATCAAGTTTGATGTGGGATTGTCATCTTATGACCCACCACAGAAACATTAGTAACAGAAATTGGTTAGATCGTGCAGAGAGGTTCCCATTTTGTCGCTCTAAACTGCAATTAGGAAAGCTAGGAAGCATACGTTCTTTTAATATAAGTTGCAACTTGCATTTATAGTTCAGGAGTTGTGTTTAGGCGTCTACCCTTCATCTTTTGAGGAGAAAAATGCTTTCCAGTTTTGATTAGTGCCTTGCTATGTTTCGTTATCATACACAAGTTTATCCTAACTTCCAATTTAGTGAGTCGCTTACAAATATGCACTGCACTATTTAACCCATTCAATAATCTGTCCTTCTGTCTTTCAACATTTAAAAACATGAAAACTTCAATATAATGAATTACAAGTTCACATACAGGCCATTTTATCTGTTAATTTATTTTCTAAACTAGCTCCATCCTAGTTTCAGTCATGTTATTTGTGTAACTTTTACAGTATTATTTCTTTAAACTTAATCATTACAATAATAAATACTTCAGCATAAGTAACCCCACAAACAGCTTGTTTCACTACGAGAAAAATTTTAAAGAAATTTGCAAACAAATGTTTATCAGCTTTTTCAACTTTTTTCACCAACATATTTTATTAACTGTTGTTTATTAACAGTGTTAACTTTGGTGTGGATATACTATTATTCACCGTCAGGTGCAGTCCACAGCATACATAAATATTATCCGACTGGCGTGGGTTCGGTCCCCCCAATCGGAATAGCGTGTGGAAAGTTAAAATACAGACAACTTGAGACGCCCAAGAATTGCTGACTCATGTAATTCATGTAATTCGTCACTTTCAGCGATCCAGGCATTGGGCGGATGTTAAAGTTTAAAACGATGTGGGTTTCACAAACTGAATAAGGTCTTCAGTGCCTCTTTTAGTAGCGATAGTTGTAGTTTCGCCGTTAAAATATAAAATAATCATTAGAGGATATGTCGTTAACAGAACTGCTTACTTTTAGAGTGCACGACCTTATCAGGCAATGCACACAATAGATCATTTGAGGTACTTACTGAGGAAACGCCATCAGTCAGATCAAAATAATTCGTCGCGTGCAAGAGAGATACGTGGCTCATAAATTCTTCTTTTTCTTCTTCCCTCTTCTTTCTCTATCCCTTAGCCTGAAAGGCGTCGGGTTGAGGAACAGAAACTGTGGATCAAATAGAGAACCCAGGATGGGTGATCAGCCCGATGCCTGATATGAGAGTGAGAGAAGTAGATGACAGAATGAGGGCGAAATAATTTTATTTTATTTATTTATTTTTTAATTTTTTTTTAATTTTTTATTTTTTATTTCTGTAATTTACGTCCTCCAACGTTAAGTCATATCGGACGGTGAATGAATTGGGTGAAATGATGCTCAGATGAGTCCAGGTCCATGGAGCTTACAGTTATCCAGTTATTCGTCTTGAAGTATAAGAGAAAACCCCGGAAAACCCTTATCCAGGTAACTCACCCTGACCGAGATTCGAACTCGGGACCTCTTGAAAGTGAGGCAGACATGCTACCATCTATGCTACCGAGGCGGGCAGCGGTGAAAGAATGAAAAGAAATATGATAATGGTGCAACTGGTGGAATGATGGTGAGGGAAACCAGTGATCCTGGGGGAAACCCGACCCTACACCGAATTGTTCATCACAAATCTCACATGCGGTAGCCTGGGATCAAACCCGGGCCGTCATAAGTTAAGTGGTATATTTTCACTTGATTTTTGTATATTATTTATTAGTTTTTGTTTTATTTTTATTTTTAAAGATGTGGTGAGGTGTATCATGTTACATAATGCCAATAAATATCTGTGTGATCTATTACAAAAATGTATTTCTTACTTTCTGCTACTACAAATTAATGTAGTATGTAGAAATAGCATTTATTCCACTCACAAATTTCATATTAGATTTCTCTGTAGTTACATATTTTGAAGTTTCCTAAATCCAAAGCAAGCATTTTTAGAAAATGATGAGCTTGTTTGTGTATATGTGTGAAGAGCATAATTAAAACATGAAATGTCAGTTGAATACCAAATTGTTATTTAAATTAAGTAACTTCCAACTATGTGACACGAAGATTTAAAATGAAATCCCCTCAAACATTCCAGTTCAACTCTATTATAATGCCTAAACTAACTCGCATTTTTCCTGTAAACCACAAGACACTGAAATTCATTTTGAGACAATACCCCCAGTATTATGTATATTTTTACTTAAACAAACTTAATGTTTAAGCCGCTTCCAGAATGATCCACTGCTGAGGAATAGTTTTCTCCAATAGTTTTCTCCAATATATATATATATATATATATATATATATATATAATTTTAAAATAATACGAACATCAATGATTGAATAAATCTTTAGTATTGTTTATCAGTGTAGCGAAATGCTTATTTTGACCCTACCACAAAAATTATTATTTCTTTCGTAAAATGTATCTTTTGTTGCATATAATGAATGGTAAATCACTGGAGAAGGTTGAGAACTCCAATTCTAGACAAGTCTTCCCTAGTCCATCGGTCTAATGAAGCAATTAACGTGGATACTTGAGTGAAATGTTTCAAGGAACAAACGGATACACTGGAAGCTGTTGCATAATCCCCACGTTCTCTGAACAGTTGAAAACTGCCCTACAGGTGTTTTAAACATTGTTCATTTCCTGTCTCCATAAACTGGCACACAGGTATGTGAAAATGAGCTGAGATGTGCAGAATAGACCTGGTTGCTTACGCAAAAGTGTCTTGGAATTATGTCAAAATAACAACACTTGATTGTTACCTGCAATTAAGTCACACATGTACCTGTCAGGAATGCTACTTATCTGAAATGTTTACACAAGCAATCTAGTGCAATCTTTTCTTTGTGTTTCTCCATGTGCCTTTGTACAGGTTTTTGTGCACTAGTGGAATTATATAGTTATCTAAGTTGTAGCTTAAAAACTATAGAATAGAACTGACGGTATGTAATGAGCCATTTGTTCAAAATTATGTGTAGTGGACAGAAATTCTAGTTTTATTTGGCCATTTGTACTGCACATCTAAGACTCATCTTAATAATGAATCGAAGCAAAGTTTAACATAATTCGTTTTTCTTTTTTAATAGGCCCGAGCTCAAGAAGCTTGTGTTTTAGCCCGAGCATGGCGTTCCCGGGCCTGATCGGAGCAGTGCAAATCTTTACCTCGTTTTGTGGCCCTATTCTGTCGAACGATAAAGAATAACGAAATATGTATTATGCTTGATTTTAAACTAAGCCGTAAACTCACCATTCCAGCCTAAAAAGAGGCAAGAATATCTGCCACAAAAATGTTAATACATATTTTGAATAGAGGACATTACGTGTAGCTACTGATAATGTCCAGGAACATTTCTGTGTATGTTCTATAGCAGCTAACATACGCGTAATGTTTGACTGTCACAGTTCATTCTGTGGATTGTCATGCCTCCCATAATCTGTTCTTTGGGGTGGGGGAGTTTGAATAGAGAGTTTAGCTTTACATGCTCTTTTGCTGTCTCCCAGCCTGTGTAAAATAATGGAATTTCCAAATAAGACCTTAACCAAGCAACTCTTCGACGCTCCGAATTGCTAGGCAGGCGCGCTTGTCATTGCTAATGAAATAAAGTCCATGCAGTGAATACGGGGAGAAAGATTAAAACACTCATTTTAAAGGCGATATACCTACATAATGAACCGAAACTGTTACAGAACCCGAAAACAACAACAATGTATGCATCAAGTACGAGTATTGTGAACGCGGTCTCGAAGGGATTAGCACTGCAGACCGACTGGCAACTGGCTGATCCTCTTAAATTAACAATGACTCACTTAACAAGCTCATAATGTACTGTCTCCCCATAGTTTGGGTAATCAATGCTGCAAGAAGTTTCTTTCGCCAGGTTCCAGAAGCTTCCTCTTCCAGAAAGTTCCATCTTGTGTTCGGACCATATAAAAGAGCGTCAGCTGTCAATCAGTTGAGCGAAGGGGACTAAGAGTGGACAGTTAAAATTTGCATAGTTATGAGTAGAAAGTTGACGAGTGCAATTTAATGTAAGCTGTGATAGTAGTGACAGTTTAACTGTGATTGAATTGGAGGATCAGTTGTGTTTGTTCTGAACGTGTGCAACAATTTCAATTGTAACTTTAGCGTTAACGCTGTTTAAGAGACAATAAAGCGTGTTTAGCCGCAACGGGTGTTCTCATTTGTTACAATATCACGCCTTCTAAACTTACCCTAATGCATATGTTCTTATATTTTAAGTATTGGTTTTTATAGCAGAAGAAAGTCAAGGAGGCTGTGACCGATGGTTTCTCAAGTAGTAAGCGTAGATTTGTATTGTAAAAAATAACCCGACTATTATTGGCATTGCACGTACATCTGTTTGTTTCCATCACGTTGTCGAGAATTCCATGTAGTTTAAGAATCACTGATGGTGGTTTCTAAAACCATCTTATTGCATTCCATACTTGGCAGTCTTCACACGGTAATCGTTTATTGCTTCTAAAAACATCCGAATACGTAAAATCGCTTTTGCGTGTTGTTTGTTATTCGCATACTAGTCGCTGTGAATTAAAAGCCCTAAACGTTTAAATCATTTTCTTTCTCTTCTGGATACCATTTCCCATTTTATTGAAATATCCTTGAAAACAGAGGAACTATAGTTATAACAATCAGTTTAGGTTGCTGTTTCTATTTCCATTCTTGATTGCTTGTGTATGGCTTTCCGTTTACGATATGGTTCTTGATTTTTCCGCCGTTCCCAGCTTTGAGACGCCCTATCAACAAGGGTGACAGTAATCTGTCGTCACGGTTAAATTTCTCAGTTACAGCTATTGAGGCACGAAAGGAGGAAGTGGTCCTAACAAAAACACGTGTATTAGAAAGAGAGAGAGAGAGGGGGGGGGGGGGTCATTAAGGTGATGTATTTTCAAAACAAAACAATTCTTACCAGTGCCATGTCTAACGAATATTCGTCATATGAAAGGGTAGAGCCAGACTGAAAAACGCAATGCCATAGCCGGGACCTGAACCACGGATCCTCCGATTTCCGTCCAGCTGCTCCAACCATTTGAGCTACTATCGCCAACGTGCCAACATGACATTAAATTCTCCAACTCACTCGTGTTTCTCCCGTTAAATTCTGAATGGAAACCGGCGGATCCGTGGATCAGGTCCCGGCTATGGTATTGAGCTTTTTCAGTCTGGCTCTACCCTTTCATAGTGCATCCTACACACGGCTAGTGTGAAAGAACAATTAAATTCCACGAATATTCGTCAGTTTCGCTGATGTAAAGAAGCTTGGAATTTGTGTGTGTTTCTTTCATTTTACAAGTAATTTACTAAATTAAGAAATAATATTATAATATAAATAAAATCAACTTTCAGTTTGGTTTTGAGATCACGCCATCCCCCTCGTTTAGTCTCTCCTAAGAGATCTTGGTTCTTTGAATATGTATTCAATATAAAGTAGGTAATTATTAAATCTTTGGACTATAGTTACATTCTATGGTCACAAATAATTGTGATGATAAGTCATCTTTTAGCATCTGTTTAAACATAAGCTAACATAAAAATAGTTAAGATAGTAATTCGTAGGGTGATTCAACTTATTTTTTCTGGAAGGGGAAACAGAATTCCAAAATTTTATATAAATTCAACTTGTTCAAATGAAAAAAAAAAAAAAAAAAAAAAAAAAAAACTTTATAAACAAGTCCGTTAATCTATAAACCCTCCAGCATTTCTCAAAAACATGTTTTCTACATAATCTAATTAAAATAATTATTATGATTTGATATTAACTTAATTATTATGATTTGATATTAACTATGATGAATATGGCAACAAAAATGGATTTCAACTTATCCCAAAATGATAGGTTTACTGGTTATTTCCATCCCAAATCTTATTTCTTATAAAGATTATCTCAGCATTTATTTTCATTATTTAAAAGACTGACAGAATGAGATAATTTATTCTAGTGTATACAAATATTGTCAGTTTTACTTTACGTATTCTGATTGACAACATATATCGTCGTTGTGGAGAGAGAGGATGCTACATGGATGCGAATGTGTAACAGGGCACTAGATACATAGACCTGACCTACCCTCCTCAAACAAAGACGCAGGTGTAACCTACTTTCGCGCTACCCTCTTCTGCCTTTCTCCTGCCCTCTCGGATCTGAAATTTCTTTTTTTGCTTCCTCTCACATAATTTGTTTTCCCAGCATGGCCATGAACTCGCCAAATTCCTCTTCCTTCTTTTTTGTTTCTTTCTCTCCGCTGAAGAGTTTAAAAACTGCTGAGAAGGTAGGTCTGTTAGGGTGGCAATTTTCTAACATCACATTTTTTACCTGTCTTTTTATGTCCCTCGTAAAAATGGCAATAAAGCCTTTGACTACCAGCAACTTGAAATTAAAATGAATAATCACAGTAACCATAGTGATTACTACCGTTGCCATCTACCTGCAGCTTATCATTAGTTTGTCGGTATCCGTATCTGCTTTCTGTTCTTAAACGTTTTGAACTTGCACTTCAATAGGTATGATACTTTTACTTCATTGTTTAATACTTCAAAGAAACGTTGTATAAATTTTGGTTTCCAAAACCTCTTGAATTTGAGGCAAACTAGTAACCCCCACATCACAAAATTGGGCAATAATCTGTGTTGTCATTTACTTTCTAAATGTATTTATTGTTTAGTCTTCGATTGGGGCAATGGATGCCAATATATTCTTATACAGAGAAATTGTGAAGTAAAGAGTTATCCTCCCATCTCATATGGAAAATCGCCACAGGGCTTAAAGCTAGTCTTCAGTTAGATTTCAATCATTAAAACACATTCGTTTACCATGTTAAGAGTATAAAACTATTTTCCATAATTTGCAGCAGTTAATTTGTAATAATATATCCACACTGTTAACTTGTTTAGTCTCTCAACTAACAGCAAAATTGGCTTCACTTATAGGATTTGGCTATTGTTATTGTATCTCTGGTGTGTTGCGGAAAGAAGAATGGAGAAAAATGTGAATGAAGGCTTATGTAACTAATCGAAACTAATCGGGGCTCCAAAAATTATTTGAGAAATAAAACTTCAACTTTGAATAAGGTAGAATATACCAGGTGAGTCACCTGCCCATGTTTATTTTTGAATTTATGCAACGTGTTATGGGACATATGTGACTTGCGCCTTTCTTAAATGTCTTCTAATGGATGATTTCCAGAACAGTTTATAGAGTAGGAGCTGATAACTGGATGCATAAGTGGTGTATAGGACAGAAAGCAATCACTATGTATGTCGACTCTAGAAACTTCATACCCAGACTCAGAGAGTCTCAGTAGCAATTTCAGACGAGTTTGCAAACTGTTATTCATTAAGATATATTCACACACACACACACACACACACACACACACACACACACACACACACACACACACACACACCTTTAAACACGTCCCTGAAGGAACATCTATCACATGCATCAGTTGACAATAGCATTGGAACACAAAATGGCAGAACTGCACAGTGGTAACAATTGGACTAAAATCTTCAGCTAACACGCGTTTTCGTTGTACAGCCATGTCAAAAAATGCTAAGAATTAGCTTCTTTCACAAATTGCGGCAGCTTTTAGTTCATAGAGTAATTTTAATGGTGGATGCAGTTTTTTTTCTTTCATTTGTGCTAAAACAACCAAAATGAGCTCAAACCACTGTATGAATCTGTATAAAGCGCGTATAGATCCAAGGTGGCAGATTTAAGGTCTGCGGTTACTTATTCTATAGGAACCTTGCCCCGCAAAGTATCGTTGGCTAAATTGTATTAGACAGGTTATTTCAGCACTCTGCCTTTTTAAGTTGGGTTCAAATCCTTCGTGTTCAGCTCAAATATTTTATTACCATTTGTATTACCTCGAGGGGCCTACAGTTTGATATGATGACACAAATAACATTTTTCATAACATTATAGGCATTTACAAAATATATTAATCGCCATGTTTCCCATTGGCAGATAGTTATAAATGTATAGTTCGTACTACATATTTTATTATGGTCGGTATTGTGCTTGGGCCATTCAACCAAGTTTCAAACGTTTCACAAATGCAAAGTGAAACATACGGTTTAAGCATGAAACAAAAACTATTACATTTAATGTCCTCGATATGCTCCTAAAATGAAAGCCAACTACATAACACGGTTTGCAACACCAGATACGGTACCGATTATAAAGGTCACAAAGTTAAACATGATCCATAATTAAAGATAAAGACAACCCACAGTTTCTCTTTGAAGGGCAAGGATCTCCCCTAACTGCCGGTGGGGTAGCTCGGCGCAACTTATATGGTGGGCTAATCCCTGTAAATACCTAATTATCAGATTTTGTGTCTTTGGATCAGAAGAGGAGCAATAGTAACAGCAAATAAACTAGTAACTTAAAATACAGACATTAAAGACTAGGAGAAGGAAAAAAAGAAAATCTAAGCAATGTGATGTTTCAAACCTAGCTCATGCATCACCATATTTCAGCAGCTAGCTCGGCCAGCTGTCACGTGTCCTATGTTGCTCTTTGGGAAAGCATTTGTTTGTCAGCTTGCTAGTATTTATATGCGTGAGAAGACGTCGTTTATTTAAGCTTTTCACAGCTTTTTGGTCCTCATTCACGATGAGGTACATAAGGTAGTACCGAACAGAAGGGCATAGCTACAATAACGACTTTTGTACTAAAAGAGTCAATGTTTTCATATTAGAATATAAACTGCGGGTTGCATCTGACTCGCCTGGTATAATCCACAAAAGAACACACATTTGCGAGTAGACTTTCCAGCACACATAAGAATTTGCATATGTCTGGTTACCATAGCCACAAAATCTTAAGTTAACCTAACCACACAGGCCACAGCAAAGACGAAAATTTACCAAAATGGGACGAGCGAGCCAGTAAACAACTGGAATACTGGAATATTCCTGAATTTTTACAGAGAGCAGTGAAGTATCATTTAACTTTGAAGTTTTCCAGCAAGCCGAAAGGACGGTTTCGGTTTCAATATTGACACTGTAACACTTTAAATCATCATGCTATGTCAATCGAGTTTGCCCTCTGCTATACAGCTCTTCAACATTTTTGTTACTGATTAGGTGTATTCTGTCCTTACAGCTGAACTAGTTAGAAAATCCCAATTCTCGGGACATCTACAAAGCACAGTGAAAACCCTGTTAGAATTATTCATATCTCAAAAACAAGAGACTAAGCAATCGGCCTATACCGACTGATACGTCCACGATCAAGCATATCAGTCACTCTGAGCTTGCTTTCCTTTCTCTCATCTCTAGCAACATACGTGATTGTTATTTCGAGTGACGGTTTAATTTACCTGTTTAAAAAGGTTAGATGGGTGGCTACGTCCTTGCCGGTTGATCTGCCAGCTAACCAGAATTGGTGTGCATTTCAACAGTCCAAGATCCTCATGTCGTATGCTTATCAAAGGGTTATTGTAAATGATCATGTCCCTACATTACTACACGCACTTTTATTTCAACAAATCCGCACGAAGTCTTGCGTCTCCTACTTTTCCACGGTAATATAAAACTGAGTGTAGTGGAGCGTACAATTTTGGAGACACTTCCTCTCCTAGCTGCAAGTCTTTGGAACCTGAATGCAGTTCATCATGGCGTTTTCCCCAGCTGAAAAGCTTTCATTTGGATGTGTATTTTGCAACGTTAAGTGATCTTATATCATAAAACTGAGTTCGTTTGGTATGTTAAGAAGCAGTCTTTGAAATCCAAGGGCAGATCCTGAACGATGTTTATGTAACGAGGTTGAACATATCAAAAGCGCTATGATTAAGTAATTAAAATATTTCCGAGACCACCATAGATAATACTTATATTGCTACTTATTTCTTTTACTGCTGCAGGCATGAATTCGAATCCCGGGCTCAGGCTTTTATTCACGCCTTTTCCTCAGTCATAAGGGAAACCTGAGTTCAATTCCACATAATTTTATTCATCATCCAATAAACATGTCCTTTTAAGACCGTTAACGTTACAAATAAACGCTTTTCTGCAATTTTACTTTTTCTTCTACGTATGTAGATATCGCACTTCATAAAAAAGATCTATAACAAGATTCCATCGGAAGTACATGTTTGGATGTTTGGAGGGGGAAAAAATCAGAAAAGTTCCGATGGGTGCACTTGTGTGTGTGTGTGTGTGTGTGTGTGTGTGTGTGTGTGTGTGTGTGTGTGTGTGTGTGTGTGTGTGTGTGTGTGTACGCGTGCGCCGGCGAACAGCGTAACTAAAAAGGGAAAACTCCATTAAATGTGAAGCTTGATCAGAACCTTACAGGATGGGACAAGAACATTTTGAAGAAAATCTCTTTACTACAAAATGCCCTTCGAAATGTATTATTTTCCTAAAAGTGACTTAAGGCTTTGATTAAGTTATACGTTCAGGCTATTTCCGTGACAAATAAATTCTACTTCTTTAATTTTCTTGAAGTAGCCTATAAAGTCCTCTTTGTACTAAATGGTATAAACAATAGATCTCGTTGCCCGCCTTGGTAGCGTGGTGGTAGCATGTCTGCCTCGCGTTCAAGAGGTTCCGAGTTCGAATCTCGGTCAAGGTGAGTTACCTGGATAAGGTTTTTTCCCGGGGTTTTCCCTTATCCTGTAAGACAAATGTGGGGTAACTCTAAGCTCCATGGACCCCGGACTCATTTGAGCATCATTTCATCCATTGCATTCATCGTCCGATATGACTTAACGTTGGAGGACGTAAATTACATATAAAAAACAATAGATCTCGTTAAGGCATACAATTTATGTGAAAAGCCTCTGTGAGGGTAACCATTTTCGATATTTTCGTTGCTATTAGTTTCAATTTTCATACAAGTTATACTTCTTTTCTAAAAATTACTACTTTTTCTCCCCCTTTTTCTTTCTTGGTAGTCAATAACTATTTACAATCATGTAACATTTTTATTAAATTCACACATTCATTTACTTCTTCGGTCATATTTCCAAGTTCTAAGGAGAATCGGCAACAATTCTTATTGAAGAGAAGTTTTCACCCACCTGCCAATAATCTAGATTCGTACTTATGACAAGAGAACGGCAGTCCACTCTATTAATAGAAAGTAGATGGAAGAATAAGCAATTGCAAAAATAATTTGTAGAAGAGTGGCCACATAAAATTTGTTTGGAATTGATTTATCAATGAAAAGTGTAAAATGTACTTATGTTACTAGCATTTAAATTTTGTACTGCCACATAACAGATAAGAAGCATGATGCTCTGGTTCTCAGCCACGGAGGGTGTAAAGGTTTCGTCGCTGTTTTAAAAATTAAATTGGCTCATTTTATTTTTATAGAGATTTATATATACCTATTATTATTTACATCATATACTATACACGATAACTAATTTATGAGCTGCAGGAACTGATGGTACTTAGAACTTAGTTTTCTGTAAAAAATTTTATTTCATCTGTGTGCAAAAGGCCCACACGGATATTACCTGCAGAGTCTTAAGTGTTTTACACAGGTGGTTGATCACTCGCACATTCCTGTCATGGCGTTTCACCCTTTGGTTTTCGCAAAGGGGGTGGTATATGAGCGCATTCCTTTCTGTTGGATGTTCGTTAGATCAAAAAGGGACAAGATAGATCTTTGCCAGAAATCCCTCACGTCGTATAATTTTCTTTCCCCTAACCCCTCCAATTTTATTTCCGTTATACCGTTACCATAACCAGAAAGAGAGAGAAAAAATGAAATGCGCAGGTGCCTCGTTTTGCAAATAAAGAAGACGTCCAAAAGCCCAAAGCCTCCCTTCTAAATGTTCAGTGGAGATTAAAAACATAGAATTTGCAGAGAAATGCTTTCGGTTTTCACTCATGCCATCGTCTTGAAAAGCTGTATATATAAACTAAAAAATGTTGAAAAGTAATTGCGTTTTAATAAATATAATTTTCGGACTGAATGTATTGGTTAATATTTGTAAATTTAATGTCAAAAGTAATTTAAGTTTCAGAGCTGTTGCAGAATTCCTGTTTCATAAGGAACTATAAAATACATTTTTGTCTTTGCCTTACCACAATCTTTTGGAAATTTAGAATGTTTATAATGTATATAAATAAATAATTATATATATAATTATATAAAGTTCTGTATATAATCTCTGTATATGCCTACCTGCAGCGAAAGTTTTGGTTTTGTTATATTTTGGTTTTTTAAACGATGTTGTGAATTGCCTGAACCATATCAGAGCCGCCGATGTGCCGGAATTTCATATGTTAGGAGTTCTTTTACAAGAATAAACAGGAGGCGTCGCTATTAACCACACGTAAAAATTATCGGACTAGGCTCGTTTTGAATGCAAGACTTAGGGACCAGTAGGCAGTAGATGTTCAGCGATGTGGTCAGACTGATAGAAAAATAAAAAGTGTAACTTTTGATAGCACATTTTATCCGGAGATACGCGTTTGTAGGTCACTTCAATCAAAACAGATATTTTTTTAAACTATAGAAAGGTACCGTATGATATATGTCTTTTGCATGTAAGTACATATGTATGGGTGCATGTGTATTTGAACAGCATGTCGCATGAGTACCAAACTGTTATTTAGGTCAAACACTCTTTAAAGATGGGGCAAGAACTTTTCAATATTGTCTCCATCCCAAGCTTCGGTTGGTGTGGTAGGATTTTTAAAGGTTCTGTTCTGATTGTACAGTTACAGTGTTGATATTGACAAGAATGAAATGTAACAATCGAGTTTTCTGCAAACAGTCTTGGGTAAGCAATATCTTACCACATGAAAAGTGAAATATCACTAAAACGAAATGTTTGGCAAATAAAATTGTTAATGACATTAACTATTTCTGAGATGTTCTTTGCTATTAGTTTGAATTTTCCCGTAAGTACATTGGTTTTGAAGTACTAAGTCACTACTATTTTATTTGATTTCATGCGAAAAAATATAATCTTTCAAAGGACACGTATGACAACGTGCATTTGAAAATTTGAGTATCACTTCATTCTGCTGTATTTTCTTTATACCTACAGCGAATGCGCAATGAAACCTTTTCTGAAACATTTAACACCATTAACGTGGGAAAATAAACCGTTCTAAGAATAGTTTGTGCCTACAGCAGATATCCGTAGAAATAAATGGAAATTGGTTAATAAAAACCTGTAAATTAAGCACATAAGGAAGTTATTTTATAAGAACTGATGCTAATGACGACAGTTAGGATATCAAATATTGGAGATACGGATACAGTAAACAAAATGTTCACAAATAACTTCTGAAGTTGTGAAGTGTCGTGCTTTTCTAAAATGTATATGTGATGAAATATTGCTAAATCTTAATAAATAGGAAAGAATATCTAGAAAATGTTTTTATACACCGAGACGTTATACAGCTTACGTGTTTTAACGAGATCTGCAATTTTTTGGCTTTAAGTTTTTCATTCCTTATGATTTACTGTAGACCCACAACAAGAAGGCAAGCTAGAGGAATGTGTAATGTAATCACATTTGCTGTCCCAACGGTGTTTACGCTCACCTTCCCAGTATAACAAGGATGGAAGGTTCGTTTAAAATACACAAGTGTTGTCACATAACTCACCCATACGTAATACCTATCGCTGTATTTACTGCAACAAACATTAGATCTGGCAGCATGAGCGACTCATATGCTCTCTCATATTATTCGACAGAGCGTTGAGGCGTATCGACCTTCAGGTGACCAGCGCTCTGGTCGTCTCTTATCGGGTCTTATCTGGTCGATTAGAAGAGTGAAATATTAGTAAGTTGACGTACAGTAAGTTACGAAACACAAATAGAGCGATTGGAAGCTGCCTGTGTCTATATGGTATGTTTTCTCGCGCCTGCCGATGTATGACACATTGCTGTCCAGAAGACCTGATTACATCTAAACAGACTATAGATACACTGGACTTGCTGTGTATGTGCGATAAGCTGAGGTAAACATCTCTGTGTTGCGAATTTTTTCGGATACGCCTTCTCGCTTTGCCATGTAGTACACTCATTTCCTAGTAAACAGATCCGTTACCGGAGCAGATAAACAGTTCAAGTTCCTCTGCTCTTCATTCCCCTCTAGCCTTCTTGTCGTGGGCATACAGTACAAACAATTGAAAATCCACTCAGAATGGAGAAACTTCATAAGACTATTCACACAATATTGAAGATAAGTATTTTATTAATAATGTAAATATCTTAAATATTTGTAAGTATTTTAACTAAAATAGCTAGAATCAATTTTGAGAGAGTAAAAAATAGCGAAATGTTTACATTTGAGGTGGGAGTTTATATCGCGCTCTTAGAAGATGCTGAACTCAAATGCATATCAAGTTTGGCTTTATTCTTGCGTGGCGTATTCTTCTAAAAGTGCTCTTTTTTATTCTGTGGATGATTATTTTCGTTGAAATCTCGATATCGAATTTTTATGTAGGATATAATGCGTTCTCTGTCTTCTAAAACTATAAGTTAGAGAACAAAAATATAAGAAATGCATAAATAAGATTCACTCAATATGCACAAAAATTGTTAACCCTAATGTTACTATTTTGATACAACTGCAATCTGTGAAACAAAGTCCCCAAAACCGTGTGGTATGGGACTGAACTCTCATGCATCAAAGAGTGAGCAGAATATGGAAGATAACCTAACCCACTCAATTATGCGCACAGGTCTGAAAGGGAATCATTCTTCCTTTGAGATAATTCCGATAGTGTAATTTGTCTACACTATGCCAAGATCACCTTTTTCAAATGCTCATTTGAATAAATGCTCATGACATTTATCCGTTGAGGAACACAAGTTGGTTTACTTAGAAGAATCTATTCACCTCTACAGATGTTATTTGGAAAATTTGAAAGCATTTACTAGAATTATAATTATTACAGAGGAGATTCGGCACCGTAGTATCTGAGCTCCAAGTACGGCATCCCTGGGAGGAAGGCTGATGCGAGAGGGGACAGAGGACGGTTGATCCAAGGAGCCATGACAGTACAGAGGGCAGAGTCCCTAATATTTACCAGTTTCCCCGACTGGAAACGGCCCACCAGGTCCGGAAATCTTATCGAAGACGGAAGTGTTTACCAGAAGCATATCATCTTGCCATGCGGCGTCGAGACACCCGCCGACACTTCTATCCTTAAAGAGAACTACAGATGAAAGATGTGAAATGTTATTGGAGATAAAATGGAGGGACAGGAAATTCGGGGGATTTAATTAACCTATCCAGTATTCGCCTGACGATCCGAAAAAACCCACAGATCAGGTAGGTTGGCCGGGAATCGAAACCGAGTCTTCCGAATGCGGTCCACAGAAGAAACCGCCTGAGCCATCCCGCTCGGCAAGCACTTACTGACTCTGAGGAAATTTCTTCTGGAAGCACTACTTTTTTACCTGAAGTATATTTATTCACAGAAAAGAAAGTTTAACCACAGGATTTCTCTCAAAAATCCTACAATTTGACTCTTAACTTTGCTGCATCATTTAAACGGAGCGTATTCAAGTTTACTCTGAATCTTCATAGGGCGTTTTCGTAGAAAGCACTGGATTGTTTTATCACTGTATGTAAATATTGTTTAAAATTTAATACTTAAAAACAACATTTATTTGATGCTAGGTGCATGAGGAACCTACTAAATGTGCAACACCAGAAACATGGAATAAGTATACATTTGCGTACAAATCTGATGTGCACTCATGACAGAGTCAAGTAGTGTGGAGCTTTGTGTTTGTTACTTCATTTATCTTTGTTCCTTCTTTGTACAGTGTACACTTTACCATTAACTTTATTTTTATTTGTGCAGGTTGTTAGTTCCTAGGTTTAAAATATACTTGCGTTATTTAATAATTAGCGGCAAATTTTCAATTAATAAGGAAGAAAACATTTTTGGAACAGTCTATTTGCCAGAAATAATCTCCTTCAACACGGACAAACCCAAATCCCCATTCACCCTTCAGAAAGACGACGGATACCATTCACTGTATGTTGTTGTACCTACAAATATGAATAGTCTCCTCTACTCCTCCTATAATTGTCTGCCTTGTTATAAAGCTAACTGCTTTCAAAGGTGATTTAATTTTCTCGAAAAGGTCAAAATCACTTTCACTTATATCTGAGATGAGATATTCAGAGTATAGAGAATGATCCAGAATTTCCTAGCTCATCTGCGAAATAAATATACCACATGGGCAGCTATGTGAGAGTGAGATGAGAAATCGGGATATGTGGACGTTTACGACGCACAGCTACTTCTACGACGCATAAATGGTGTTAAAACTTTACCGTAATATGCACCATTCACGTGATATCCCAAAGGAACAGTTAGTTAATGCCAGAGGTTCTACTCCCATTAGTCCTGGACCCCGTAGGACCAAGGACCCGGGCCTCCTTCGACCAGGGAGTTACCGAGCTGTCCCAAAAGGGCGCCCAGCGTCTCCGTGGAGCTTTCCATAGGGCAAGACCTAGAGACTAACAAGCCCCCCCCCATCTGGTTCTGTGGACTCAAGACGGGATGGAAGTGGATACGCTACTTACGCGCGCCAACTCCAAAATAAGAAGGCTACCGATATGACCTCGGTGGGGCCGCCTGGTGATCTAGCACACCTTCTACTAGCTATGCAGGCTAGTACGCGGGAATATTAATGGCTTCCCTCAACACATCCGGAGACGTACCCGATCTCCCACGGGTATGGGGAACCACTGCCCTCTCGAGTCCAACCCAATCCGAACAACTCCCTATCAGGGAGGGGCTCGAATGTTCGGCCCGAGGTTCCTCTAGTAACGTCAGCAGCGCCCGCACCACGGCAGCTGAAGGAAACGGATCCCCTCCCCTACGGGAGTCCCAAAGCAACACCGTCAAAGTTATAAACAACCATGAATATAGCTTTAAATGGATCATGTATTTGGCAATACTTTTTTGGCCGTTTGGAACCATGTACCGCCATTCATTTGATTTTCCCATTAACTCGATTGGTAATGTCGAATCCATGTTTTTTCATCTTTTTCTTATGATAAGTCGAAGAAACGCTGGCCTTCACGACCATAGCTATCTCGCTATTTCCTTTTCATCACATATTTTTCCGTTCAAGATATGTGGAACACATCGTACGCAGGCATTCGTATTAATCTTATTTGCCTCTTTCCTTGCTAATTCAATACAAGTCCAAAGCCGGTGTTTTCCAGCAGTGCACTAATATCATTCATATGCACATCACTTGCTGATTGTCTGGAGGCTCCAGGGATTTTCGCTACCTTCAAATGCATATCCCCATTTAGACACGCGCGATACATATGCTTGCGCTACCGCTACATGGACTGTCGAGTATTCTTGCCTCTTGTAATCTGAATTTTAACTAAGTTTGTATTTACTAAACATTTTAGAACACTAGATTACAGTCAACAAATTAAACTCACTACAAATGTCTTATAAGTAATATTACAGTCTTGAAATTCACATATAACACACATCAGATGTTATCTTGTTTCCCATTGTTATCCACCTGCATCATTTATTGCTGATAGTTTCACGTAAATTGTTGCCACTAAATCATTGAATGTCCCGTGAACTTATGATAAAAAAGAATTAGCGACAAGATTTAAGCCTAACGTATTTTCTGATTTTTTAAATCTGTAAGTACAATACGAAAGATGGTAGTTAATCGAATTATTTTTGTTTTGTTTTAATATTTATATAAAAATTGTTTTAATTGTCTTCATTATGAGGAAGAACGTGACCACTGAATGCACCTGCCAGTTTTAGGGAAGTAGGCTACGGAAGAGGGTGAGACAGGTTAGAGAATGGGTGACTTATCGAAGTTCCCCGCCGCCTATTATTGTTAAGCCACCCTATTTTCTGCAACAAGGGGAGGAGGAAGTACCGCTATTTTTCTCTGTCAGCATCATTGTGATCAGCCTTAACCCCATCATTCACATCCACAAGATGATTGTTCCTGGACCCTCGTTTACCCTTCATCCCTTTCGCGAAAAATGAAATAAAATTCCAGGAGTGACCGTGCAAGGGAAAGAAAAGAATGGCACTCGTCCAATTCCTTATGGATGAGATGTTTGACACCAGCTCAAGGTCACAAGAACTTCATCTTCCTCAGGGGAAGAACAGCAAATACAGTCAGTTTGGTAATGCAGTTTCTCTCCCGCTTTCTTCCTTATTTTTAGAGTCAAGCACGAAGCATTTTCAAACATAATGAGTATCGCTTGGACGCTTTGAATGTGTGCTATAAAATAAAAATATTTGCTCAACTATTTTTCTTGATATGTCAAGCTTTTGATAAAGTTTGGCATAAAGGTTTAAAATATTAACTGCATAGAGATCTTCAAGGACAGTGCTGCCGGATCCTAAAAGACTTATTATTCGGAATTCTAGAATATAACATCAGGAAACGTATAAGTTAATCTTCTTGGGCCAGTTCTATATTTTGCTCCATACACAATCATAGTGCGTTAAAACAACCATAGCCATTTTAGATATTTTTCCATTAAGCTATGCTGATGCAGTAACAGAAAAACTGATTGGTGGATTAAAACAAAATGAAACAATGTATTAACATTATTCAAAATGAGGTAATAGTATTCATGACACGTCAGCCATTTTTAACTACTTGGGAAGTGATGCTGGTTATGATGATTATCTGATTAATAAGATGTGGATTATATTGTGGATATAATGTGGATTATATGATTTGCATATAAAATATGGAAGTTTCAATTATTAGGACATTTAGTAACAAAATACGTAAAGAAACAAAATTAAAGCTTTACAAAGTTATGGTTGTTCCTGTACTAGCATATGAAAGTGAGACTTGGACACTAAATAAAAGACAGCTGAGTAAAATACAGACTTCAGAAATGAAATTCTTAATGTGAAGGGATGTATGAAGATATACCTAATAACAAATGAAAGTATTAGAGAAGAGTTCGGAAGTTTTGATATGCGAATAAATAAGAGCTGGACATATTTCAAACAAAAATTGAAAGAACACGTTGAACGAATGCCAGAAAACAGCCTTACTGAACAAATAATGCAATGTTGTCATAAAGGAAGGAGATCACGAAAACGATGGCTGGAGGACTTTAAAGGTGGAAGAGGCACTTGATTGCCTATGTCATGGAGTGAAGAAGAAGATGATGATGAAGAAGAAGAAATAGAGCCCGGCTCTGAGGTGTGGGCCTCACATCCAAGAGCTCTGGATCTTCAATCTCATTTAGGGTAAATTGTCCGGGTAAGGTTTTTCTGTGATTTTTCCTTATCCTGAGGATAAAACTGCAGGTAACTTTAAGCTCCATGGAACAACTGTTCATTAGAGCATCATTTCACCCATTTCATTTATTCGTTTCCGACAGAATCTGCCAAGTTAAAGGGCATTAAATTTTAAAAAATAAACAATAAAAAGAATTTGCTAGCAATTAATGAGAAAATCACCTTGTATGCTTGGGTAAAACAGCCCGGAAATAATTAATTATAATAAAAATCAATCAGTCAGTTTGCTATATATCCTTACGAGTAGCAGAGATTCCAAAATATTTCCATTGTACCCTGTTTCATGCCAACTTCTATACTTCATTATGTCTGCCTTTCTTTAGCAATTTCTTCTTTAACTATTTTATTCCATGCGCTTATTGATTTTCCTTTTTCTCTGCTTCCCTGAGGATTTCAGTCCAAAACCATTTTTTCACTATCTTGTTTTCTTTTGTGTCCAATCCGATTCCATTTTTTTATTGTAACTTTAATTTTGTCACAAACAAAATGTCTTCTATTAAAGAAATTTCGAGTAGTGTTTCTGTATTGTTAATATTCATTTCTAATGTTGATTTCATCGAGTCTAAAGTTTAGGGATTTTGAAGCGAGAGAATGTTAAAAAGGGAATCAAAGATACAACAAGCTTTATTTCATGTACGAAAAACCAGCCAGGAAAATCCCCAAATGACTGCTGGAACTGCCCTTTCCGTGTACGTCACAAGTTCAGTCACCCTTTGCCCTTGACATTCAACAACGCCTAGAGTTTCGTGAATAGCTACATTACAGATTTTGCCAGAATCTTCATTGCATCACACTTTCTCCGAAACTTGCACTTTTCATGAGTAGTACGCATGCCCATTCATATTCACCTTCAATTTGTCTTGTTGTTCCTTCCTCCAGCCCATTAGGTTTGACCGAGACATTGAATGGCGTCATCCCCTCCACGTCACACGCAACGTGTGACGTCAATGCCGGGCGGTACACCAGAATGCACCGAAAAGCGAGCAAAGATACCTATCGGATGTTTTGCACTGTGCGTCACCAACGCAAAATATTCGTTCCGCGGAAAATCTAGACGTCATGGGTTCTTTTTAATATTCAGCAACATTAAGGAGAAACACTGGAAGAGATGTGTTTATCACCGCAGTCGTTCTCAAGGTGCATCGTTTTAATTCTGTTATTGCGGAAGATGAAGGTCAGATATTCTTGTTTCACTTTGGGTGGCCAGGTTGCAAATAAGTTAAGTCGCCGTTTTGAGCTGCTACTGTAGCCCAATGTCGCCAATTCCTGAATTTCCATATTCTCTCCTCCTTTTGACCGCATGATTCTGAGAACACATTGAATGCCAGGCCGTAGTTTCCATAATGAATGATCTTACGCTTGTGTGTTTTATAATTAATTGAAAAAGTCTATATTATTTAAATGTTTCTCATCTTCCAATTTAAGTAAACTATTTGTACATTATTACCTTTAAATATTGGAATACTTTCTCAATGATTTCAAACATCTCCGATGTTTCCATTATGAACGGAAAATAAGAAAATTATATATGCATAAGGAATATAATTTGTGCTTAAATTCTTTTGACAAATAAATAAAATCTTCGTGCGTTATTAATATAAAAATTATGAAATGAATTTCTAACCTCAAAAGTAAATGAATGCGTTGCATTAAGAGAATCAAAATGCAAGTTTCTGTTTATAATTCATGGTAACTATAGTGAAAATTTTCACCAAATCTTCAAGCTAGCGATTTGTTTTGAATCTCCTACAATCGAAAACAAATTATTATTATTTGCATAAAGATGCGTTAAAACATGCAGGCGACATAGCTATCAAATAACATAATTTTATTGTCCTGCAATCGAGTTGCTATTGCTGTTGATACACTTACAGAGCGTGCCTAAACACTTTTCCTCCATATGGTGCTACTTACGTCATTTGAGTGGAAACAAAAGTGATCACTATTAAACAATTTTTCTCATATGATGTAAATCTGGAAGAGAGAGAGAGAGAGAGAGAGAGAGAGAGAGAGAGAGAGAGAGAGAGAGAGAGAGAGAGAGAGAGAGAGAGAGAGAGAGAGAGAGAGAGAGAGAGAGAGAGAGAGAGAGAGAGAGAGAGAGAGAGAGAGAGAGTAGTTTAATTACACATTTCGTTGTAGGTTCAAGAGCGTTAGAGGAAAACCGACTCGATTGTCGGCTGTTTAAAATCGGCTCACTATGACTTTAAAGTAGTCCATACTCGCGAGAAACATGTGAAGAACGATAGAACTTCAGCAAATACATTTTCAAATACATTTGAAAACAATATCGGAATGTGTTAATATCTCAGAAAAGTTATTTTGAAAAAGTTGTACAGTGTAAATGAATCTACAAGTTTTATGTAGTAAATTTATTTATTATTCAATATTTAAGTTATCAGTTACTTATAAAAATTATGCAATATTCGTTGCGAATGAAGCAGACTTCATAGGTCATTCCTAGAAAATAGAAGACATGCACTTTATTTCACTGAAATATCTTAAACATATGGTGTTTTAATAAAGTCGTTAAAGGCATTTTTGAGGACATCAAACATTTTTATGTAAAGGATGGTTTTTAGTAGAGGGGTTTTGTTGCAAATCTTCGTAACGTATGCTTGAAACATGCTAAACTTAAATACAAGTTCTGTATTTATCGGAGACGGATCTCAAGGCCTCAAAACATATATTTATGATAAAATCTCGACATCGAATTTAATATACATAAGTATATTTCTAGTCAACATTCCTATATTTTTTATAGTTTCAATTCCTCTCAAAATATTCTGGAGGCTATGGTTGATTTTATTGAAGCATAAGCACAGTAAATAAATTATCCAAGATGTTTTTATATAAAAAGGGAGTGAGATATAACGAATAAAATTGTTAGTCGCTTCTTCATTTCAACGAATCATTACACTGAATGTCATTGAGTGAAATAGTTCAATACATCAACCAGCTTCATACATTTTTTGGTATTATTCTAAAAAAACGTGACGGGGTTGTAGCTCTTGAAAATTATACTAACATTTATAACGTCTGTGCCACATTATGAAGTTTCTTGAAACACTTTTGCGGTTGACATTCTCATGGAGTTCTCGCTTTTTCCGTTAATATCTAATATTTTAATATCTTTTTACCAAATTTCAAAGCAATAAAGCGAACTTTACTTTTTACGACCATGTCTCAAAGCTTTATTAATGAATTAGTCATCATTATTTCAACTTTTTTTTAAAGTAACGGCTTTCTAAAGCTAAATTTTAGTTACCTATGAATGAAAAAGTTCTGGAAAATCTTGACTTTACATCTTCGATGGATACAAATTTGATTGTTAGCTGTTCTCTCTTGTCCATGAGCATAGTGGCGTATCAAATTGGCGCACTGTAGGCGTGCATCCTTGTAAGTCCTTAGGGAGCCCGTTTCATAGGGATTACCACTAGCAGATCTGGTCGTAGTTGATAATCTGACTCGATCTCTTCTTTCCTGAGGTCATGCATGTAGGTGCATAGACTAAGCTCTGGAAATCCTTTTCCATCGTCATTTTAACAATGCTCACTTGGACAAAGAGCAGTATTCTCTCTCTCTCTCTCTCTCTCTCTCTCTCTCTCTCTCTCTCTCTCTCTCTCTCTCTCTCTCTCTCTCTCTCTCTCTCTCTCTCTCTCTCTCTCTCTCTCTCTCTCTCTCTCTCTCTCTCTCTCTCTCTCTCTCTCTCTCTCTCTCTCTCTCTCTCTCTCTCTCTCTCTCTCTCTCTCTCGCCCTCTCGCTCTCTCAAGTCATAAATAGCATGCTTAGTATCAAAATCTGAAGTTTTTTATCAAATTGAAAGAACAAGGGGGAAAGAAAAACCTTGTGAACGAAAATAACACCAAGTTGTGCTAAACGCATTTTGTCACTACCTTATAAAGTTGTATCTCTTTTTGATTCCTTCTAAAGTAACCACCCAGTGTGGTTTGTTATCAGCTGGTTCTTCAAAGAATTATACTTCTGTTGAAGCTGTTCTGAAGTTTTGTTTGCAGACATCTGAGTAAAATAATAGTTATCCACTTCCGTGCTCTTTTCCTGACGAAGTATGTCTTGCGATTTTAATTTTTGTTTTCCCATCTCTTGTATTTTTGCGTCTCTGTGATATTAAAGTAACTTAATAATTACAAGTAAAGTACCAAAATGATTGGGATCACCATGATTATGTATTTCATACCACAGCAAATAATTCAAATTAGAAGGAGTGACAATTTAAGAATATATAGATAATTACAAAAGCAAATATAAGCTTAGAAAAATAGGACCTTAAATACTAGGAACAGGTAAAGCTGGCCAAAATTTACTCTTAATATAACCAACATTAGTTACAAATCTTAATAGCGAAATATTTATCTAAGGAGCAAAAGGGAATCGAAAATCAGGTTGCCTCATTTATACTCTAATGTATTCCAAGATTTATTTCGAATTCGTACATCGCAGTGATATGCAATACCAAGAACCACTAAAACTACTTTGTGACAGATTTTGTGGTTTTTCCTTGTCTGCCTGTTGAAGTTTTTAGAAAACCCAAAATAGATTGTTGCACAATATTTATGGATTTATATCTTTAATATCCATAGACAAATTGCGGTTGAAAGTTGTCACAATGTTGCCCCGTCAGGCAACAGTAAAAAAGCAAGAGTAAAAATGATTGTCACAAAGTTAATTAGTGAAAGGTTTATTGTAAACGTGGTACACTCTGGTAAATGTTATGTTTCAATATAGGAACTTTTGATCACCCAGAAAGTCTGAAAAATGATGTTTTTATCTCAGTAAGGATTACACCTTAGTGCTGCACATTTTGGGTGGCCTATTCAATAAGTTTTACTTCAAACAGCCCTCGGTTTCCCACTGGCTTCGGGGGGTTGATGTATAAAATTTCATCCGGTTGGATTGGCCATCTCCAGTAGATTTTTGATCGCTCCATGACACTGACCATGTATCCCTCAAGCTTGATATCAGTCACTTTTCCGGGAAAAAGTGTGTCTTCGAAAGAAACCACCACAAAATCCCCTCACTTGAAAAGTATTTGTTACGTTTGCAAGCAGCGACGACGAAGCACCGTCTACATCTGAGGCGTTTGAATCCTCTTCCTACCATCCCAAGCTCTCATCAGATTCGCGAAGAGAAAAGGTGTCACTGCTGTTGTCTGTCTTTTCGTCTGTCATCACATGAAAAGACCTTTTACGGCAGGATTTTTCAGCTTTCCTTGAAGATGATATCTCTTTCCTCCCAGAGGATTTCGTTCACTCTTCACTCTTTCCGGCTTCTTGTACTTCGGCAGTACCGATGCTTCTTCCCGGCGGGACATTTAGCATCTTGCGTCTCTTCGTGAAACGACTTTCTGTCACTTCTACCCTAATTTTGTTCAATTCATCCAGGAAGACCTCGCCCACATTATTTGTCATTGATCCCAAACTTTCCTCACTTGTGGAAGCCGCTTCAGAATCTTGTCCTTATTCAATATAAAAATTCCGGTCTTCCGAAATCTTGACTTTAAATTCTCCTTGGCGCTTGGCTCTAGGGCATCCATCAGCTCTCTGAGAAGACGTGGGAATTCATCTCTTGGTACGGTGGTACATCTGCTCCCAGAGGCAGTCTTTTTCCATGTTGTCAGCACTTCTCTCCAATGGGATTTTATAGGCCGAAAAAAGGCTACATCGAGCGGCTGCAGTAGATGCGTTGAATTTGAAGGGAGCGCAATGAACTGAATGTCATTTTCCTCGTAGAGGTGTTGCACATCTAGGCTTATATGCGAGGTTAAATTGTCTCCTATAATAGCTTTTGGGCCTACTTGATTCTTCAGAATTGAAAGCGTAAGCGATAGAAACCAATCCTCAAAGAACTGATGGTCAAACCACCCCTATTTGGTGCGGTTGTATCTAGCATCATTTGGCCCATTTTCTGTCCATGTTGACCACAATTTCTCGGCTTTATAGTTCACATAAAGAGGAGCCAATTCTCCGACAGCA
>CM060951.1:107363127-107410627 GCA_030765055.1 Mantis religiosa | reverse complement strand
TACAGAACGACCTAATCGATGCCGTGGCCAGTGTTGTTAGAGGTAAGATTAAATCAGATATTGTTAAGGTTAGTTTTGTTGGACTCATGCTCGATGAACCGACTGATGTTAGCAATAAAAGTCAAATGTCTACTATTCTACGCTATATTGACGATGAAGGCAATTGCAAGGAACAATTTGTACATTTCACTGATTGCTGCTACCTTCATCCACTGCTATAGCCACAGACTTAACCCAATACTTTCCCTATCTGTGAATTTTATTAGGGAAACCAGACAATTCTTTGTTTCTCTTAATGGTTTACCCCTTTACCCCCTTTTTTCTCACATTCTACTTCATTTCCGAGATTAGTTCGGCCTTCATTTCTTCCATCTTCCCGGCGATGTTGTCGTTGGCCGTCTTCATTTCTTTCAGTTCCGCCTTCATTTCCATCATCGTCTCCAAAATTTTCTCCAATGCCGCGTCCATGGTTGTAATGCTCGGTGATGTTATCTTCCCGCTTCCTGACACCAGTGTGACTTTGTGGGTTCGTGAAATGAAAAGTCCAATTTCACCACTCAAAAATGTTCTTTATTTCCACCGACTTACAGTTAAACTCTTGCCAATTACACAGAATTACTTGCTGCACACAATTACAATTCACCAGTTCGTCCGTTACAACTTCACTTGTACTCGCGATTACATAAACTCCGTTGCACATACCAGTTACGTACAGTCTTCCGTTGCACAATCTTCTCGTACATTAACACGTCACTGACTAACACTGCCTTCTTACACCAAGAACTGTCCTCATTCACACACTAACCAACTGACTGACTGACTGACTAACTAACTGCAGCCCTTTTATAGGCATCTCGCCGTCTTCTAGACGTTTCCAGATGATGAAAGATCCCGTAATTTCTGGAACCAGGTGGAAGAGAAACAGACCGCACAATTATGTTTCTTTCCCCAGTCGTCCCTGTCACCACTATAAGACAAACGAGGGGGAGGTGTGGCTAACGCGGTCCTCCCCCTGCCTTCCGTTCCCAGCTGGTTCACAGGGTGTTCCAGCGCTCCCGTTACAATATTTATTCTTTCTCTTTTTCCTTCTCTTCATTTCTTTGCTTTCTCTCTTTATATGAAATTCCAATTCACAATATTTTTCTAAACATTAAGGTGGGAATTTCAAGTATTTGGTAAAATATTACACTTGCTGTCGTGGAAAGATATGAAGGAAACAAAACTGCTAATTCTATAAAATAGGGATACATAAACGTAGGGTTTGCAAAGCAAACTTATAATTTCCAATTGCAAATAACCAAAGACTTTATTTAACTGAGCTCTCGCATTATTCTCATTGTTTTAAAGGTTGTATGTTTTTAAAATAAGTTTTTTGGTACGTGATAAAATGCGATATATTATTTGTAATGCTTGTCACAATAATTGTCGTTAAGTTGAATGCTCTGATGTTAGAATAAATCATCTGATTCCGATTGCTCCTATAGAAATTGTATCAACAGTTTTGTCTCGTTATAGCAAATGACAAATATACATAAATTCAATATGTTGTAAAATTTGAGATGGTGTAGCTTTATAGTCAAATTTTACTATGTAAAATAACTGTCGAACAGTTTTCCCTAATGTAGCATGATTATCTAAAAGATTTTGAAGGTTCTGTTTTATTTTTTGATCCAAATCTCGATATTCTTTTTTTTTTTTTTGTTTCGGCATTGGTATATGTTGGTTAATTTGCTGTACAACTATTGAATAATATTCTGTTTCTTCCCGCAGAACAGCTAATAATTCGTAAAGGTTAGGATATCTCTTTCCAATTTTCCTGTTTAAGCGATTATACCGTCCCTCCTTAGTATTATTGGTAGTTCTATGTCGTTCATTATAACAAACCCAAATTTGACGTTTTCGAGCCACTGACTTATAAAATAATCGTTAAATTCGAATATGGTTTCAATTGTAGGTGTTGTTTTCATGATATATAGAAATCCATCTTCGATGTAATCCGGTGGTAAGTACGCAAGGGCTGCACATATTTTTATATAGCCTCGATTGTGTTGACAATATATTTGCGGTATCGGCACTTGCTCTTCTCTGACTCTCTTTCTGATTTTAGTAATACACATTTCAGCTTCGTTGTTGGTAATGTTGGGTTGACACGTATGGTCAGTGTTTTTAAGTATCGTTGATATTTGCGAGTCGGTTGTAATATTTTCAGGGCATTTACGCATATAGCAGACCCATCTTTTGATTTGGTTCTGGTAAACTTTGTTAAGCGTTAGCCTATACCCGGCATACAAAATTATCAGCAGACATCGGAGCCCGTACACCTTTAAAGGGATATGAAGTTAACGAGTCTCGCAGTATATAACTGCTGAGGTCAGTTCCGGGGACAACACGCAGTGTTCGCAACGCGTAGCTTTAATTTCACTACACTACTGCTTGTCACGCAGGTAGATCTGCCTTTCAGGCAATGCAAGATGTTGGACATATTGTGTTAATAGCATTACTTTCACAACAATTATTGGACGATCTCCATTTTATAAATCAAAAGTTTTGGGTACTATCAACAACCATTAAACAGCTTGAAGAATGACTTTCGAGCTGTCTAAAAGCAGTCGAGGAGGTGTCTGCAAAAATTAACAATAGAGAATGCACCACCTACCAAAAGAACAAAAAATGAATTGTCCAGTATTCAACACAAAAATACTGGATTTTCAGTGCTGCATAATATAAGAAATAAACTGCCTCGGACAAACAAGAAAACAATTTGTACTACTCATATGCACCATTAATATCATGCGACGAACGAACTTTCTCCCAGGCGCAGTACAAGTGAGGCAGTACGAATGCACAAGGTTGTTCACTGTAATTACCGCATCGAAAGCAATGTGAGGGGTGGCATGTTGTAACGTAGCTTACACTTTGTCTCCGCACTGGACTGTTCACACACAGCGCTTCGGTATACTTGTTGACACAGACGTTTGTTGATGTCACGCCTGACCTTGTATAGTACCTGTGCGTGTACATTGATTGTTAAGGTGTACGGGATCTGATGTCTGATTATCAGTTCCCTAGTTTCGATTCAAAAATGTCAAACATTTTCATTTTTTAAGCTGTACTGATTACTGACTTTAACCTTGTGAACTCATTGAACGCCGACAATAAACTAAGTCATTGTAAGATAATAGAGGGTTGGGTTGGTTGTTTACCTTTGTCGACAAAACGCATAACCAATTAGTCTTGGGTGGAGGAAACGGTGATAAAGCAGGTAAAATCATTTAGTCGACGAAACGGAAATGTACAATTTGATAGATATGACGGTTTAGAATCAGTAATAACAATAAAAGCAACAATAATGATAATGATAAAGCTGATAGTGATAAACAATGCAAATTAGTTGAAGAAGTTACAGCATAAAACTAATCCTTGTTTATATTCTGAGTTATGCTGTTGCTTATACTAATCAGAATTGGTAATGAAATACAAAAGATTCCTTGTAATATTGCCTAGCTCTATAGGTATATGCAAAAATATGCGTACGAATTTTAAAGGAATGCATATGTGCATATTTCCTTGGAGGTAAGTTCTATTGAATAATACCAAAGAATTAAATTTGGGGGGGGGGATAATTATGCTTCATTTAGTAGCTTCTCAAAAATCCACTGGTTAATAAGACATTTTGTATCTATTTACTTTGTGTCCGTTTTGGTGCTTCTCTGCGAAAGCATAGGAACACATTATAATGCATAATTTAAACATAACAATTCCATGTTTCATTTTGAGTACAGCAGTCGATCCATTCTTCATGTAATGTTACAAATGTTTTAAAACTCATACAAAAGTGACATTTCAGAAACTAAGTTATTTCATACAAATATTTTCTATGCATATTGTCACGGCAACAGGCAGAAAAGTTTCGGCACAAATAAGAATACAGTCGGCGGATAAAGTTTCATGGTAATAATGAGCCTTACTAAGCAGTTAATGATAGCGCGGATATTGTAAACAAGCGCCGGCTAGCAGAGATAACTGGGGTAAAGGACTTGCTGGCATAGATTAAGTTACGCTTCTGAAATGTGATAGAATATTTGGTTTCTTTATTCTTCCGGAAATTTCTGGACTGATAGAGATTGTTCGGGTTCTGGTTTATTTTAGAACAATCTAGAATTACGAATTAGGTATTTAAGGACGTGACGGCTCGCAAAGTGAGCAGTTGTAAAACAGTAAGTTGTGAAACAGCGTTGTGAACGAGAGACAGTTGGAAGTGTTATTGTAACGAGAGCTTATGATGTAATCTGCTGTCACTGTTTGTTATTGTCATCGACCTTGGTAGACTGATGTCGACGTCACGTAATGCTGCTGTAATCTATAGGAGTATTTCTACGAAAATAAAGGAGATCTTTAATTTATGCAACTCGGCCTTTTAATTCTACGAACCCACAAAGTCACAATATTAATGATTTATCAAAAATCAATTGTACTGTTAAATATTTTATTATACTGTTATGTACTCCTCTGTTTGATATTAAGGGTTAAATAAGTACCGCAACAGAAGACATTAACACCAGAGTCGTTTGTACCAGATGCCCGAAGATGGGGGAGATGCGAAAACAGATTAAGTTGACTCTTGGCTAACGTACCTATTTTCATACACGACAATTAAGAACGAGACGGTATCCATACTTCGCGCAAGTGTTCAGCACCGTAACGTTAACAGTGTGTTAAAGTTTTACTTGAATCTCGCGAAGAATTCACCTCAGCTCATTTTGTGCATGAGCTTTATGAGCTTTATCTTAAGCTTTCTTGTTTTTAACAACATTTAAAAACATTCAGCATCACATTCGGACAAGTGAGTGATCGGTGTCAAGCACTCATTTTTTTTTGATGTTCGGAGTAACAAGTTGTCAACGTGTAAAAGAATGCTTACGTAGCTATCTCGTTGATATGTATACTCTATTCTGTTATTACAGTGGTTTTGCGCATAATCATGAAATAGCCCCTGACGAAACTTACTATTGAGCTCCTACAACCTACACTAAAAGATAAATTTATTCTACATAGGGCAGTTGGGTTATGTTATGCAGGCAGAGTCCCTTCCCTTCGACTAAATGCAAGATTCTATCCGCCTTTTACCTGGGATGTTCTAGAGCTGACATTCCTTCCAAACGTATGTTTATTGCTATGGTAAAACATTGTATTCACATAACATTTATGCATCTACGGCCAAACGAACACAAAAATCCGGCATGCGTCATCATTGACAAAAATTTAGCGCAAAGTGAGAGTAAGCAACCAAAATCCATTATGGTGGGTTTACAAATGCGAGGAGTTTGCAATGCAAAACATGAAAACATCGCTCGGCGGCGACGGATCTCCTTTACGTTCGTTGATCAAATAAGGTCACTGCGTGAATAATGGGGACAATAGTGGAATGAAACACGTCAGCATAGGCTGAAGACACCACTTGCTTATCTGTTAATCTGTAGTCGAAAGTGATAGAGTAAGGCGACAACTTTCTGTCCCATGGGCTTCCTTTCGTGGAAGAGGACATGTGGGAGTCATAACGAACTGTCACAAACAAAATATTGCTTATTCAACTTTATCGGCTGATGAGTAACATTGGAGCTCAGACTTTGGGAAAATTTACTTTTTTATTATGAAACAAACTGCTCATAACATAAAGATGATGACGTAAGTCCGTTTTTCTCACAAGGTTATGATATAAGTGTACTAGCATTCCAAGTATGTCATAGCGTATTTGACTGTCAGTGAATCAGGAGAAGGAATGCATGAGGAGGCAAAGTGTGTCATCTGTGTCCTTTCAGTAGCCTTACCACAAGGTCCCAAGATGAAGTACATATAACACTAGTTGACAAAAATGAACCTTTTTTCTTTCACAGGAATTAAAATTACATTTTCTAGAAGTATTTTTTGTGCTGAATTCAAATATAATTTTAGTTTTTCCCCATCAGGCAGGAGTTTTGTGTGATATTTATTTGAATTTTTATAATATTCTAAAAAAAATCTGTAACTAGCTATCTAACTCAAAATTATAACTACTCATTCTGACTTACCTAGAAAGTGGTAGGTAGTGATTTTCGGGCACATTTTGTATCTGGAACGTCTCTCTTCTTGGTCCAACAGTAGTCATCTAGCATATTGGAACTCCACTTGCCTTAGTAACTCTTTCCCATAGTAGAAATTTGCTGATGAAAACGCTCACCTTGCTCCTCGCTGACAGCTCCAAGATTTTCGGGGAAGAAGTTTAAGTGAGAGTAGATTGGAGTAGATTCCACCCTTTGAGTCTGGAAGGTAAACCTTCAGCTTGCTGTTTAGACAGATTTAAATCCCGAATCAGGTCATTAAGGTCTTTCTGATTGGGAAAGTATGTTCTGATGATCAGGTATTGGCTTCATATGTAGGATCATTTTTATTTTCGTCTGAAGAATTTTCAGTTTCAATTAGGTCAGAATCAGTTATCACCTAAGGTCCTATCTGCATATACTGGTACAGGGAACTGTTCATTTTGTAAGAAAGGTCTTACTGCAGACTGCAAATTTGGATACTTAATTGTATGTTTTGTTTTAGATGATTCCTTTTATATTTGTCAAACAGAAAAAACAATCACTTAAATGATCCTTCGATTCCCTCCAAATCTAGGAATTGCAAATGGCATACGATGTATACCATTTTTCCACCCAGCCAGCAATCCAACGCACGCATGTATTTGGTGCCCAGCTCTTATCAAAATCACCAGCCTGACAGCCAAATAAAGTTGACAACACTTCCTTTCTTGGAAGTGTTGAAAACAGTGTTGTTATAATAAATTAAATTTAAAGGGAGTCGATTAATGACACTAAACGACACTTACTTTTAAGTTTTTCCGGAACATGTTTCAGAGACTTTGCCTCCATCCTCAACCGGCCATCGACTGGTTCTCATTGGTGTAGTTGACAGAGGAGACCTATGACAAAATATTGTCATCTACACCAATGAGAACCACTCGATGGCCGGTTGAGGATGGAGGCAAAGTCTCTGAAACATGTTCCGGAAAAATTTAAAAGTAAGTGTTGCTTAGTGTCATTAATCGACTCCCTTTAAATTTAATTTGACAACACTTCTTTACAAGTGGGGTCAAATTTTGCCTCTGAGACTTGAAGGTCAGCTCATCACAAATATAGCAGAAACTGTCTACATGATTTACACACTTTCTTGGCATGATTAAAGAACAAAGTACTAAAACACTGCATACACAATACACTTTCAAAAAGAAAGGAAGGAAATATTTCACTACTGAACAAACTCACAGTCAGCTCAATATTGACACATCACACAGCCGGATGAACAGGTCGCTACATATCCAAACATGAATGAACCTGCACAGCCTTGTTTTATGGTTCTTCAGCATATTACAAATCATTCCCTCATATAAAGGTTGGATAAAATCACTAAATATGAGGTAAAGTTTCCTATAACAGGTCAAAGAAAACGCTAAAATCCTATTTTAAAAAGTAGCTGTCACAAAAAACTGTGCCTGATGGAAAAATTCTGACTACATATCTGAATTCAGTATAAAAAGGTACACTAGAATCACTAATCATGTTTCTTGTGAAGAACACCTTGTCGACTAGTGTAATGGAAGAATATATTAAGCAACTAGCATACAGATATTCTCAGAAAGGTCTGCAAGATTTACCAGTTGTAAACGATCACATCAATTCTAAATTGACCAGGAGTGGTCTGAAAAACCTTATTAAACTAGCAAAACACAACGTATGACAACTTGATGGATGCCAAGACCCAAAGAAATTGCGGGCAATGAAAAGTATTTCCCTTTGAACAGAAAGGATCCCCTGAATTTCCCATCGGATACAAAAAAGGGTCTCTAGATTGCCATAAGTATCATCTGGCGCTTTCCATAGTGAGTGGATAATACATAACTGCCATTTGTATTGGATAAAAGTACCAAAAGTAAATCTAGTAAACGTATACCCTCAATGTTCATAACTAATGAACTTTCGACTTGTAGAACTCAGGTTCTGCTAAGTTTTGCTAACTGAAGTTGACTATCTCTTATAATTACTGAATTATATATATATATATATATAATATAATATATCAGAATGAAGATAACCTCATAGCCTATTTACCCCAAAAGGCAGTGATATACCCGAAAAAACAGAAGGTACCAAAAATTGCAATACCTGTCACGTAAACTCCCTACTTCATAGTAAGACTGCATATATTTCTACACTATCTTACCCAATCACATTTTTCTCCTCAAGGGATGGTCTTTACTGCAAAGTAATTGTAACTACTGCAATGACTATAATACGAGGTCTGTTCAAATAGTATTGCGAATTTTGATTTTTCTTGGGCTACGTGTACTCAATTGTTTTGTGGCATTATGTTGGTACTCATGTCCCTCACTTATGTTGACTAGCTCGGCCATTTTGAAAGTTCAGTTAATTGTTGACAGCTATTTTGCTTGGACATGTTTTAGCTCATCTTCGATTTTTACCTATTCCAAAAATTGGAATAAAGAATCTGTATCAAATTTTGTGTGAAAAACAAAATTAAGTGCACGGATGCATTCGAAATGTTAACTATGGCTTATGGAAAAGCTACCTTGGACCAAAGCAAAGTTTATCGGTGGTACAAATGGTTCTCAGAGGTCGAGAAGATGTGAACGACGAAGAGCGTCCCGGATGCCCGAGTTCGTCAACAACAGACGAAAATATTATAGAAGTGAAGAAAATAGTATTGGCCAATCACCGGATCATTGTTAGAGAAGTTGCTGAGGACCTAAACATATCGATTGGCTCGTGCCATTCGATTTCACCAACGATTTGGGCATGATTTGGGTCACCGCAAAATTGTACCAAAGTTGCTCAATTTTGACCAAAAACATCATCGCATTAACGATGCTAAGGAGCTGTTGAACTCTGTCCGCGACGACCCAAATTTGCTCCAGAGGGTCATAACTAGTGACGAATCATGGGTTTATGGTTAGGACGTGGAAACTAAAGCTTAATCATACCAATGAATGCTGCTACACGAGCCAAGACCGAAAAAAGCGCGTGAAGTTCGATCGAATGTGAAGGCTTTGCTTACAGTTTCCTTCGATTGCAGGAGCGTGGTGCATCATGAGTTCTTGCCACAGGATAGAACGGTCAATAAATAATATTACCTGCAACTTATGCGCAATTTGCGCGAAGCAATGCGTCAGAAACGCCCAGATTTGTGGAAGAAATTTGGCTTTTGCACCACGATAACGCCTCTGCTCGCTAATCGTTGCTTGTACCTACCTACCTACCTACCTACCTACCTACCTACCTACCTACCTACCTACCTACCTACCTACCTACCTACCTACCTAACAACCTACCTACCTGCCTGATTGCCTTCCTGCCTGCCTGCCTGCCTGCCTGCCTGCCTGCCTGCCTGGCACACCGCACCATACCGCACCGCACCGCACCGCACCGCACCGCACACATACGTAACTCATTGTGGTTTAGCGGGAGAAGTACGAGTGAAGATCCGCAGTTCAAATCGCAGCTATGGCATTGAATTTTTCAGTCTGATTCTACCCTTCCATACAGTTCTCTAGGATTAGGATTACATCGGAGGAGATTCGGCACTGAAACCTGTGGTTTATTGTACCTAAGCCCACAGTGGGGCATCCCCGGGAAGAAGGATGAGGTGAGAGGAGACAGAGTGCGACACGAAGTATCTTTATGAAAAAGAATCCTTTGCATGGAAAAATTTTCGCATATTTTGTTCAAATTCTCTAAAACTTAGTATCTAGATATAAAATGTGGCTCTTGTTAAGGCACATAAAGAAACGTGCATTGTAACTATTTCTAAAACAATTGTTTCGATGTTATTGAATGTAGAAAAAATGTATAAGAGAAAACGTTGGCACAAGTGTATAATGTCTGGTAGGGATTACTTTGAAGGGGACAAAATGTATATTTATGAATAAATTCTTTTTGGAGGAAAAAAGCAACGCAAAATTGGTGATACCTTTTGAACCAACCTCGTACACCCAGAACAATTATTACTAATTATTTAGCGCATTGTCCAACAAAACCAGTTGTGGAGCACGATTACCGTGGCTCATGTGCTAATCTAGTTCCACAATGGTTAAACACAATTGGATAAAGTACGCCAGTTCATAGAAGCCCCTTCATACCAACCCCGTTAAAAACAACTCATTACTGAACGTCTATGAATAATGGTCCACGGCGTAACAGCCTGAAGCGGATCTGAGCCTGCCAGCCTGACGGTCGGTCTCACGCCCACATATGCAAAGCAGAGATAGCGATCGCCCAACCAATACGTGAGGAGTTTTGGTAAGCATCTCGGCACTCCCAGCATTTCTTGATTCGATACTTATTGCAGCTCCTCTAGTTCCCCAAAATGCAGAATGGACACTATACCCGAGACTTAAATTCCGCTCCCTCACAGATGAGATAACCAGGTGTATTCCATGGCAGAGAATCACAGTACAACGCTCTAGGTCACGGCTCTAGGCCACTACGTCACGGCGTAGACCCTCTTTATATACCACATATGTAGCAGAGTCTCAATATTGGGGTTTTCTATTATTTCCCCTATTTATTAAACACAACGTTTTCAGAGTATTTAGATTGAAATGTGAAACAAGATTACATTTGAAACCATTGTGTTCCTAAATTTATGTGCTGCCATTTCTGTAAGGATTAACATATTGGAATTCTAAGCACATCTTATAAGTCTGTAAATATTTAATCGCAGCAGAACTTGAACATTTATTTGGTGTATTTGTGTTGATAAGAAGACTCTTCTTCTACTTCTTCTCTTCTCTCTTATTTCTTCTTTTCTTCTCTCCCTCCCTCCCTTCCCCTCTCTCATTGTTATTCTCATCGCATCACCTTCACCTTCTTCTTCCTCTGCTTGCATCTCATGTGTCATTCAGAAATTTGGAAATAAAACTGCTTTCTCTGCGATGTTAATTAAAATTAAAACAAATAAAGATAAAATGTATCAAGCCCTTGTAGTCTATCTTACGGCTACAATGCAATGGAAGCTCTCATAGTAGCCGGCTTACATACACGAGAAGAAAAAAATGTTGGAACTTATTAAATTTTCATCGTACATTCTAAGTAGCACCTAAGATATGTTACGAGATACCAAGTTTCGTAACAATCCCATCAGTAATTCTTGCGTGAAAAGCAATACAGATATACAACTAAAATGTTGAAGACCGTGGGTTTCGGCTTCAGGTTAAGTCATTATACAGACAGTATAATCATTCATTAAAACCGAAAATAACAATAAAAACTTCAGACAGTTTAATTATAGGTATGTAACCAAATAAATATATTTTTGAGGGACATGGTAGAAAACAGTTTGCTTCAGACTCAGGGGAATAACATTTCATCCTCGGTAGCGTAGATGGTAGTGTGTCTGCTTCACGTTCCAAAGATCCCGAGTTCGAATCTCGGTCAGAGTAATCTGATAAGGTTTTCTTTCCGGTGTTTTCCCTTATCCTGAAAGATAAATGTTTGGTAACTCTAAGCTCTATGAACCCTGGGCCCATTTGAGCATCATTTCACCCATTTCATTCATCGTCCGATATGACTTAACATTGGAGCACGTGAATTTAAAAAAAAATCTTAATTTGCACTAATTTTATGAAAATGTATTAAGAGGACTATTGTAATTTCAACTCCTCTTGCAAAAATTAACAAAAGCATAATTTCACTATTGCGAAGAAAAAATTGAATAATGTAAAATATAGCTTGTAATTTATAATCTAAAAAATACTTATGTGCTACATTCACGTGATCTTCTCTATTTCCTTTATTTTTATCTCTATTTTGTAAGCTCATTATCTGCTCTCTGTAGCACACGTTTATAAGTACTATTGTATCCCACCATAAACTTTCACGTAGATTTCACCGGAAATACGTATATGGTTTTTTTGAAATTTTGGATGATTACAGGACCTGCTATTTAAGATTTTCTCAGAAACACGGAATAGATGAGCACGAGTATGACGCACCCGAGATGTCTGAGTCATCCAATATCCGAGGGTGCATCCGGACAACCTTGTCTCCAGAGGTAACAAATATGGAGATATTTACGGAAGGGTAGAATCAGACTGAAAAATTCAAAGTCATAGTCGTGATTTGAACCAGGGGTCTTGGAGTCTCCGTCCGGTTGCTCTTAACCATAGAGCCACCATAGGAATGTGCGAGTACGACATTAAATTCTCCAATTCACTCGTGTTTTTCCCGGTAAACCACTAGGAGTTCTCATAAACACATGAGACAATTATCTTAATGGTGACTTAATGTGCTGTAAGTACTTTAAGACCCGAGATTTATAGATTTGTTCTTTTACATTAAGTGTGTGCAGAAGTGTGTATAGTTGGAGAATTTAATTAATGCACTGAAAAATTGAATGCCATATTGCTTTTTTCCAGTCTCACTGTACCTTTCCATACTTTGGTTTACACACGGCGTGTGAAAGAACCATTCATTCCCATTAATTGACCTAACTGCTGTCTAAACTATAGGGCCAGGGCCTTAAAGTACTTACAGCACAGTTGCCATTAAGGTAGTTGTTTCATGAATTTATATACATACATACATACATACATACATACATACATACATACATACATACATACATACATACATACATACATACATACATACATACATACATACATACATACATA
The DNA here is from genome assembly GCA_030765055.1 of Mantis religiosa. Taxonomy (NCBI): domain Eukaryota; kingdom Metazoa; phylum Arthropoda; class Insecta; order Mantodea; family Mantidae; genus Mantis; species Mantis religiosa. The sequence goes on along the minus strand of CM060951.1, from coordinate 107,397,903 downwards.
CATACATACATACATACATACATACATACATACATACATACATACATACATACATACATACATACATACATACATACATACATACATACATACATACATACATACATACATACATACATACATACATACATACATACATACATACATACATACATACATACATACATACATACATACATACATACATACATACATACATACATACATACATACATACATACATACATACATACATACATACATACATACATACATACATACATACATACATACATACATACATACATACATACATACATACATACATACATACATACATACATACATACATACATACATACATACATACATACATACATACATACATACATACATACATACATACATACATACATACATACATACATACATACATACATACATACATACATACATACATACATACATACATACATACATACATACATACATACATACATACATACATACATACATACATACATACATACATACATACATACATACATACATACATACATACATACATACATACATACATACATACATACATACATACATACATACATACATACATACATACACACACAACTCCTAGTGGTTTAGCGGGAAAAGTACGAGTGAAGATCCGTAGTTCCAATCGCAGCTATGGCATTGAATTTTTCAGTCTGATTCTACCTTTCCATACAGTTCTCTAGGATTAGGATTACATTGGAGGAGATTCGGCACTGAAACCTGTGGTTTATTGTACCTAAGCCCCAAGTGGGGCATTCCCGGGAAGAAGGATAAGGTGAGAGGAGACAGAGTGACACGAAGTATTCTTATGAAAAAGAATCCTTTGCATGGAAAACTTTTCGCATCTTTTGTTTATTAAAAGATGAATAATGACTTTTGTTAAACTTTATGTTAAAGATACTTAATCGGTTATTAACATAAGTAGTTCAAATTCTCTAAAACTTAGTATCTACATATAAAATGTGGCTCTCGTTAAGGCACATAAAGAAACGTGCATTGCAACTATTTCGAAACAATTGTTTCGATCTTATGGAATGTAGAATAGTTAGAAAAAGAGAAAAACAAATAATAGTTGTTAGAGAAAATTTATATTGACTGTTTAGCCCATGGTCCCAATAATCGACGTCTTCCTGATAATTTACGGCTCCCTGCTGATAATTTAAGGCTTCCGGCTGTTGTTGGCAACAAATACAAATGCCGTTGCCAATGTTAAAGTTCGTAATAACGAATGAAACATATATTTGGACTTACAAGAACTTCTTCAATTAAAGTTTCGACACAATATGAAACGATTTTGTCACTCGCTATGAGAAAATATATGAAATATAAGAAAATTCAATAGTAATTATAAATTTAAAAGTTTTTCATAAAATTGGTTTATTCTCATTAATTTATCGTACAGTACAAAAAGCAGAACCTAAAAACTCCTAAATAGAAAAATTAACTTCTTATGAATTATTTACATAAGCCTAGTAGTTTATTGCCATGCAATTTTAAAAAAGTATTTCACTTTGTACGGTTCCAAAAACATTTATTTATGATAGTTCAGCAATCTTCTGAGGACCTTGTATACAAAATATAACTCGGATTACTTTATGTCATTATGCAAATGTATTTTTAGTTTCTGATCTTTTATTATTCGCTAAAATAATCAAACCAAATCCCGTTTAAAGTTATGTTATCCCATAGACAAAATTACTCCCGATTTTCAGTCTCCTTTTTCCCGGAATATTACAACCTTAATGTCAAGATTACTTTTGAAAATCTTGCTGGTAACTCTATTGAGCGTGTGCACCAACTTCGTTAAACAAACCCACAAGAGACGTTCACTGCAGTGAGCTACGTTATCGACACAGCAAATGGCTCCTCTCAAACGTGAGAAGAGTAAAAAGTACAATTTTCACCAACAGGGAGCGTCTTTGTCAGTATGCGCACGCATCGCTATGTGTATCCCCAATTAATGTCCTCTATTTTTAGCGGACTTTGAATGACTCGTCGCGTATTAGCGATTCACAGACGCCATAGTGATGTGAAATATATGTATGCTTAGTGATTAAACAAATATAAAGTATATAATTTACCCACTGCCGTATATTTTTATAGAGCTTCTACATACTACTGTTACGAAAACTTGTTTGTTGTGTGCTGCATGTTAATTCATGTAAATCTTTGCATAAATAGTCTCGGTTCACATTTTGTTACAAGCACAAGAAAACATAGAAAATTGAATTGTTAGTCAGATATGTAAAAATCTATCGCTATATTCTAACCTTTTCCACAGTACTGTCAATGAAATCGCGAAAAAGAGTAACACAGCTGATAAGCGACAGCGCTTTACAAATTTGAAGTGCGTGTACTTGTGTGTGTGTGTGTGTGTGTGTGTGTGTGTGTGTGTGTGTGTGTGTGTGTGTGTGTGTGTGTGTGTGTGTGTGTAATTTACGTCCTCCTATGTTAAGTCATATCGGGCGATGAGTGGGTGAAATGAGTGAAATTACCAGAGTCCATAGAGCTTAGAGTTAACTGACATTCGTATTTCAGGATAAGGGAAAACTCCGGAGTAAACCTTATCCAGGTAACTCAACCTGACTGAGATTCGAACTCGGGACCTCTTCAACGTGAGGCAGACATGCTACCACCACGCTACCGAGGCGGGAACACAAATTTGAACTATTTCTCCATCACTACTAATAGATATTTTGGAAATGATTTGTCAAAATGATTTGTCATTTTTTAGAAGATATAAAATATCAAGTTTTTCTCGTACAAATGTTTTTCTTGGGGTTAGAGTGGTCAGGCAATTTTCTTCAAAATCATCGCATGACATCTTCGAAAGATGTGAAGTTATATATTCCTGTAACGTTTTGTTCTTTTCACACACTCAATATGTCAGTAGTTTTCTACAATTATTTAAGTGGTCCCAAGTATATATCCAATGAAATCTGCACATGGAATTTGTGAGTGAAATACATTATTTCCTGTGCCTATTAGATATGAGTAGAGAAAGTAGAATAATTAAATTATGTTTAATAAACTTCTGTTCAATTGTAATAATCAATTATCATGACATTTAGAACTAAAATTAAATATATTTCAAAACGAAGTCAAGAAGATCACTGGGCCAATTGCCCTCTTTTTTCTTATTCAGGTTTCTGAGTCTTTCTACCACCACATAGTTTTACGGTTCCTGTCAGGTGTATAAATATTCCAAAATTAACAAGTTGATATGGCAAATTATATAAATTTCAAGCGGCTACAGTAAAGCTCAACAATGTGCGCATGTATATAGGGCCTACTTGGTGCAGAAAGTCGCAAATTTGGTAGTTTTTAAGAGTAAATGATGCACATCAAAATGTTATTTTATAACCACTACTAATGTTATAAAGAGAAAGTTCATGTGTAGTATCGGAAACAAACCAAGAAATTTTGATAGTTATTTCACCACTGGGAACCACAGTTCTGCCGGCTACAAAATATGACCAATCGTTTAAAGTGGATCACATTCATTTATCTAAACTGATGATCCTTTCATTGAAAGTGAATATTATAGGGCGTAGTTTAGTACTTTATACAAAATAGCTCTTTTAATAACTTAGCTCAAAGGGGTAAATGAGAAGTCTTGACATATTTTATTATTGGAGGTGAATTCTATAATATTCATACTCAAGATTTCCCTTTGATATTGCTGAGTTTTATCAAGAAGCATTTATAGTAAATTCTGAAAAAGGTAAAATGTAGTAAAAATGCTAACCTTGAAAACAACTTTAAGAAACTTCGGCTACCCACATTTTCGTTCCTTGACATGTAAATCAACATTGTTTGATCTATCTGGACGGTGCTTGTATGCCAGTACAAAAATCATAAGGATCTTACAACTCTCAAAAACTTACTCTTGCCTTATTTTCAACCTTATACAGAAATATGATTGGCCTAAGAGCTATAGGGCTGATAAAAGTCGTAGGATCTATAGTTCTCCAACCCCTGTTTTGAAACATAAACCTATCTCTAAATTTTGAAAGCTATCCTTTAATTTTATTTTAAATTTTTTATATATATACAGCTACATATACAGGGTACCTATACACTTGATTATTTCATTTGAGGACATCAAAATGTATCACAGTTACCAGTTACGAGAAACACTAGTTAGTTGTGGCATCTGACGAACTTTTGCGTATGTCTGGGGTATTCGAGCAAGTACACCAAAGCTTTTTGATGGTGCAATGCCTTTATTCAATGTGGTGATGGTTGTTTGAAAATCTTTTGTAACCTATTACACTGTGTTTAATAAAGTGCATTATGACTTAACAGAATATTATTGGTATTGATTTGGGATCGTGCTTGAGAGCATGGATTCCTAGTCGAAAGTTACTCTACTTTGTCTACTCTTTCTGTTGTTTAAGTTTTACAGTAGCCTAATGAAGCATTCTGTTTAAGTATATATGATGTACAGGATGTTAATGAACTACACCGAAATAATTTCAGCTATTGTAGGCGTGACTAATATAAGAAAGTTGAGACAGGCAATGCATGGATTGGCAATAACATCATCATCATCATCATCATCATCATCATCATCATCATCTTCATCATCATCATCATCATCATCAACCTCATCATCATCACGGTATATGCCTTGTGGCCCGTTCCGACTTCAAGGAAATTGATAGGACCATCTCATTCGTGGCCTGCCAACATTTCTTCTACCTACAGGTTTATACTTGTATACTATTTGTGGTGTACGGTCTTCGGTCATTCTCTGCACATGATCTTGTCATTTTTGCCTGTATGCAATGATTGTTTCATTTAGACTCTGAATTTCCAATTCTCTTCTAATATCCTCGTTTCTTTTCTTGTCTATGAGTCTATAACCTGCCACCTGTCTCAGAATTTTCATCTCAGCAGCCTCCACTTTCTTCTGATGTGAGATAGTCAAGACCCAGTTTTCACACCCATAAAGCAGGGTTGGGATCGCAATTATTTTATACACCGCTAACATATCGCAGTTAATTGTTTTAAGCTTAATTGGAATGAGATGCTGGAAAGTTGGTATACAAACAAGGTGAGTGAAATTATTGGATTAGAATGTTTTAAAACTGCTTACCGAGTATAGAAATATTTATTCACAGTAGCCCGTTATTGGCGTTCTCAAGATTTAATGCCTCAGAGATCTCTCAAATCTCGAACTAATCACCTGCCAGTGCGACACTGAATAGCGATTAACTACCTTCTTGCATCATGGAGCCTACTCTAGTTGTATTTCTGTAACTGGTGCGGTGGCCTAATCTGTAACACTGAAAACTGGTGTTCCAAAAGTCATTGCTTCGGCTCCTGTCTTGTTATTATTTTTTTTTTTTTATCTTTTTAATACGTAAATTCTAATAGGAAGATGTGGCGTGATTCATAACTAATTGCCAGAGTAATAGCGGCATGTGAAGTTATTCGACACACACGTTCGCACGCACACATACACACACAAGGAATTTTTGACAGAGTCGACAGTCGTTTCATCGCCGATGGTAACTTTGCACTGAAAACGCAGGTCGCCATTTCGAGCACTTATAAACAAGAAGTAAAAAGTTGCATTTTTTTTTTTTTTTTTTTTGTAACTGATTTCACCCTTTAAACTGCCTCCCATTTAGATCTACAGCATCTGAAAGCATTAAGCGGGATTTAACCTTTGTTAGAAAGAATTGCAATCAATTGCACTACAAGATGAAATTAAAACGTAAATTGCATACATTTACACAGGAATTAAATACTTAGACGAAATATTAAAAAAAGCAAGCAGGTATAAAATAAACAAAAAAACAAAAACAAAAATGAAGGGGACTCGGTTTCTTTTACTTTTTACTTAAACGACAATGTCATAACTACATATTGTATCAGAGGGAGCGCTCCGGTATGTCTCTTTATTTTCTGTCTTGTGCACTCTTTTTTGCATGTGTAATTTAACCTCTCCAACGTTAAGTTATATTGGATGGTGAATGAAATGGGTGAAATTATGCTCAAATGTTTCCAGGGTCCATAGAGCTAATAGCTACCCGACATTCGTCTATCTTCTCAGTTTTTTCTATCTTTCACCAGTTTTTCTCTAATTAGTAAAGTGTTGTAGTTTCCTGACTACAATGTATTGCCTAATATTACACAGTTATTTCTAACCCCGTTTTTCCACTAATTTTTATTTAACTGTCCTTTTTTATTAGTCTTTTGTATCTTAAACTTACACTTATACTATATTGCCTTTCCCATTTTCCTTCTCAATGTAGGTATATCCTTATTACTTTCAATACTCTTTCACAGAAGGCAGTCGCTCACTGCATCATCATCATCATCATCATCATCATCATCAGTTTAGCATTAATGTGAGGGTTAGAATGTGTTGGTATCGGTACGGTAGTCCCATTAATTAACGTTAACGCCAGAAGTTCTACTCCCATTATTCCTGGACCCGTAGGACAAGTACCCAGGTCTCCTTGGACCAGGGAGTTACCGAGCTGTCCCAAAAGGGCGCCCGGCGCCTCCGTGGGGCTTTCCATAGGGCAAGACCTAAAGATTTACCAAGCCCCCATCTGGTCCTGTGAACTCAAGACGGGATGGAAATAGATGCGCCACTTACGCGCGCCAACACCAAAATGGCAAGGCTAGCGCTTACGCGCGCCAACACCAAAATAGGAAGGCTACCGAAAAACCTCGGTAGGGCCGCCTGGTGATCTAGCACACCTTCTACTAGCTATGCTGGCTAGTACGCGGGAATATTAATGGCTTCTCTCAACCCCGTCCGGAGACGTACCCGATCACCCACGGGTATCGGGAACCACTGCCCCCTCGAGTCCAACCCAATCCGAACAACTCCCCAGCAGGGAGGAGCTCGACTGTTCGGCCCGAGGTTCCTCTAGTAACGTCAGAGGTACCACGAGTGCTAGGGGTCCGCAGCGCACGCACCACGGCAGCTGAAGGGGACGGATCCCCCCCTCTACGGGGATGGTAGTCCCATACCTTTTCCCAACATATCTTACAGGTGTTCTGCAGAGACCTTATTTAGAACACTTCCATGGCAGGTGTGAAGCTGCAAATAAGGCCAAACATGTGGTATATGCGTAAGGAGGCTGCAGTGCATTTTAATGTCATTGTTCGTGATGCACTGGCTGTTATCTATTGTAACAAGATCTGGTAGAGGAGGGCCAGTTTATTGGCCTGCAGGTTCTCCCAATCCTTTGGATTTTTAATTTTTATCTGTGGGAGCAGATTAAACTTTTGATTTATGCAGCATACAATTGGGTTGTGTACTGTTATTTCTAACCCACTTTAATTGTTTATTTAAATTGTTAAATAAGTCAACATTAAACTGTTTCCATAGCAACCTTTTGTATGAAACAAATGAAATGGTTAATCAACTAAATGAGATAATTCCTTTTCAGAAAAAAATGAAAGGAAAAAAGAATTTGACCTTTTAAATATTTATCGATGGTGCCATATCTGTGCAGCATTGGGTTAATGTAACTTATTCCTCTCCTTTTTTCACTTTCCGAACATTTTTAAACCAGGTAATTTTAGCTTTATTTGCATTATTCTTTACTTATGAGCGACACTGTGTATTATCTTACAGAGAGAAAGAATTTTCACGCTTCCTATCAAAATCTGCTCATTATAATACAATTAAATTTGTAATTAGACAGACTCATAAAAGCTGTATCAACTAATCTATAACTTTCTAGAATTAATTTTCATACTCTATCTTATATTTTTAGACAACTTTTGGAGATTGGGTAAATTCCAGTTTCTCTTTATTTTGTGGTTTACTTCACCCCTACATGCCTTGCAAAAATATTGGTATTTTAGCTAATAGGCCATGAAAATCACGGAAAAGTTGAAGCTCAGCAATAAGTTTTCCTTTGATCATGTTAAACCTTTATTTGTCAAATATATGTATATTGGAACTACTGTACTGAAATTAAGGTGATAAATTACGCTGGGAAAACATCTATGCAGCACAAAAACTCTCATATTTAATTCACACTGGCATTCAGATACTTAAATAAAATGTGGTATTCGTAATGAGAAAGCTTTTGGATTGCGACGAAGTGTAAAAAGTTCTTAGATTCTTCAAATGTTGATTATTTTGTTTGTTACGATGTGATGCCAGGATCCTATCAAAGCCGCATTTGTGCTAGAACTTCGGCCCCACGGGAATTCTTTTAAAATACTATTGACTTGGGGCTGACGTATTTATCGCACTTAAAACTTTCGATCTGGGCATGTATTGATTGAACCAGTGTACCTGTGATCAGTAGGCAGCTCCTAACCAACTGAGCCACATAGCCTGACTCATTTAGATTTGGGTATGTAAAAAATGGTGCGTTTAAAATACATAGGAAACATACATGCTTATGCTGAGCAGTCCTGAAGCTGAGCAGGAAAAGGAAAATAAATTGTGTGAAAAGAGAGAACCTAGAAGGAATGTGTGGAAAACGGGTTAGGTAGGTGAAGATAACACATCATAAGACAACAGCAGAACAGGTGATGCATATGCGGAGATGAAGAAATCAGGAAAACGTGGAAGAATGGAGAGGTACTGGGCCTTGAGTGAAGGATAAAACCTTCACCAGAATTTGATTAAAAAGGATCATATAATTTCGGGAGACGTGTAGCCTCACTATAGAGAACGAAATTGTATTGAATTTTGAAGGCTCAAAAGAGTAGTGTTGCTTATGATTCCAAAATATTGAATATAATTTCAAGGAAGCCAGGAGACTAATGTTTTATAGAATAACGGATAAATTTTTTCAGCCCTGAGCATGAGCAATCAACAAATATTCCTAAACATTAGATTTCTTACATTTGCTGATTATGATGCCTGAGGTCAACGAACTCGTAGCAAAGACTCCCATTTTCCGGTGTCAAATTGAAAGAAACCTTCAGGAAGAACGAAAAGCCCCAGATCACAGAACTAGTTTTTTTTTTATAAAATGTGGATATTTTCAAGAAAAAAAAAAAGCTTTAGTTGTTAAGAGTTTTTAGGAGCTTATAAGTCTTACGTAAAAGAACCCACGATTCCTCCTTTACCGAAAAAAAAACGTATTCCCTGTTTACGGGTGGTTTCATTTCGAAGGCTAAAGGTAATGCGTTTTTTTAAAGGAAGGGTAAGAACTTTCTCTTTTTATCTTCTTCCTTTCTGTTGCAGCCCTTCAGTTTTTGTCGGTCACACAATGGACTGGTTTCTATAAGAACTGTGAAGCGCAAACGATAAAAAAGGTGTCTTTGGAACAGTCTTTTTATATAAAAAAGGTGACGTTGTGAACAAAGAGATGTGACAAGGGCTGAAATCACCCGCGTGAAATTTCCAGCCAGTGGTACACCTGGCACTTCGTTTAAATCTTAGTTGAACTTACATTCAAATTGAACTAAACATAATCAAAATGTTAATGCAATTATGCGCAAACGATAAAAAAGGTGTCTTTGGAACAGTCTTTTTATATAAAAAAGGTGACGTTGTGAACAAAGAGATGTGACAAGGGCTGAAATCACCCGCGTGAAATTTCCAGCCAGTGGTACACCTGGCACTTCGTTTAAATCTTAGTTGAACTTACATTCAAATTGAACTAAACATAATCAAAATGTTAATGCAATTATAGATGATACTATCAAGAAAAAGCTCTTATAAATATATTAATACTTAGTTTAATGTGCCTGCCTAAAGGATGAAAGCAGAATGCTGACAAAATTTTAAATGTTTCAGGGATTTATCTAGCAGTTTTGGAACTATACCAAAGATGATATGTATCTAAGCATATGATGTTCTCATTGATTTTGGAATTTTACTGCATGGCATTTCTGTAATGTTTGAGTCTTTAGAAGTGTTTAAAATTCTTTAAATTGTCCCTGGTGTATGTTTGTGTATCTACGTCCATTTCAGTTAATATAAACTTATGTGTGATAAATTCACATTACTAACCCCATAAACCCATACCTCAAATTATTATTAATTTTAATTTATTTTTAATATTAATTAATATAATTAAGTTCTGAAATAAAAACCAGAACAACACATTTGGGACACATTTGAAACTGACTAGCAAATCTGAGACGATTTACTGTCTGAAATGCCGGGCGGCATTTAGTCCAATAACGTTTCCTTCTCCAATTATCTTTCCAAATTTCAGGTAGCGTTAGTGTCCACTACCTGTGTTGCCATATGCATCTGGACTGGGTGTTAAATACTATAAAAGTGAAGTGAGACCATAATGTCGCAAGGAGCGTTTTGAACAAAAGAGAAAGACCGCAAATACGAAATAAGGGAATTGCAAAGGGAAACCCAAAGTTTAGATGAAGATCGCCTGCAGATTTAACGTCTCTGCACCATTACATGTATAAGAAACTATTATATTGTAATAATGAAGCTTAAGCAGCATCAAAATTACGTTCCAAATATAACTATGAATAGGTAAAGGGTAACCGATAAAAAATAAAAACCAACAAAACTGTAAATTGAAGTTCAAAGCGCAGAACATGTAAACATCAACATACATCATTAATGCTTATTGATGAACATAATATGCATCTGAAACTCACAAGAATATAAATCATCTCATAGATGCTACATTAGCCTAACCACATATGTAAAAAAAATTATGTTCTAGACTTTATTTTGACTATGAATGTGCAGAACGAATGCCAAAATACATGAAATCATTATGAAAGTATATAAGATTTCTGTGTGAAATTCAAATACAGGCAGAAAATTATGCAATGAGACAGAATGGGCATGGTGAAAGCAACCATTTACATTATGCTCAAGGTACTTTCAAATGTGGCTGAGAAGCATTTAAAAATGGTGAAATGGATTAACTTTTATATCATTATCTTCAGTTGAAGTATGTATTAATTTTACTTTCTTTACCACTTATAAATGGTAGGTAAATGTGCGTGCGTGTGTGTATGTGTGTACTTTCCAAACAACCAAATTACAATTCATAATCAATTCTTTACCTGGCAAAATGTTGGTTATATATAATGTTTTTCAAAAATGACTATTCATTTTCAAAAATTAATAAAAATGTATCACATTATGCTAGATATGAATTAAATGACATAAACTTGTTCTTATAGATCATAAGATTAGATCATAATAAATATATATTACTTGTGATGTTTATGCATGCAAATTATAATCGCAGTTCAGTACCTGTAGGGTGTATAAATATGACCAGCGAATGAAGGAGGCACTTTGCACCTGACCCAACACAGGTCTTTTGTGTTTACGTATTTGAAGTAAAAGTTTATAATAATTATATAATAAAAACCACAATTTACAGCCAATTTTTATGAGTAAGTTTTCCGGTTGTAATATTTTAGACGTTTTTTTTTTATCGATTTAAGATCTTCTTACGATGAAATGTGATGGTTGTAAGAGTGTGTTAACGTCGGTGAGCTAGGAGGGGTGACTATATAATAAATGACAGCTAATCGCTTGTAGCTACTTGACGTTAATGATTAAACTTATTTTACAAAATAAGATGGAGTTAAGACAATTTAACTAATCATTTTGTGGAGCATAACAAACCGCACTATCTAAATAGAACGACATACTCCGTTCTTGGAGGGAGAAGATGCCACTGTCTGTTATTCACCCGCAATTTTCTGAATAAGTTGAAACCATTTGCAACATAGCTTTTGACTTATTCGTGTGCAAAGAACTATCCAGAGAATGAAATTGTATACAATTTTAATAAAACCATTATCATTGACTTAGTGCTACGTATTGATAGGTTGATTAAAATTGCTGTAGTAATGAGTTACTCCAGTCCAATTATTATTATTAGGGCACATGATTAAATTTATGACAGTAATGTAATGTGTTACAGCATGTTTCAACTGATGTATTCTTGATAACCTAATTGTAAACTGATATTGCTGTTTGTTAATGAATTAATGGAAAACACTTTTCAAAATAAAAAAAAATTATAGTTTGGTGATAGTACCAGCAACAAATATGTCATTTCAACCTACAGTAATTTTATTTACACTGGAATTGAGTGGTTTTCCGACGGTCTTGGTTTAATTTCCAAGTTTTCCGCTCATGCTGCTAGAGGCGCTGGCTGACTCAAATGTTGGGTATGCACGGTGCAACCTATAGGCAATTACTGTTATTATGATGACAATAAATCACTTCAGGTGAGATGGTATTCGCCAACAAATAGGAGCACAAAATGTTACGAATATTCTGAATAAAATGGGAAAATCGTGAGTGGTTGAAAAATATAGGTTATTCATGGTTATACTTTATTGCAAATCGATAGCTTTTTTGTGGATAATTTACGTCCTCCAACGTTAAGTCATATCAGACGATGAATGGAATGGGTAAAATGAGCCCAGGGTCCATGGAGCTTTGAGTTACCCGACATTCGCCTTTGAGGATAAGGGAAAACCCTGAAGAAACCTTATCCAGGTAACTCACCCTTACCGAGATTCAAACTCGGGACCTCTTGACGTGAGGCAGACATGCTACCACCACGCTACAGAGGTAGGCGCAAATCGATAGATCGACATAAAAAGATGAATACCCAATTCTAAAACATAGCTTCAGAAGAAGAAGATAGTTGTGCTTGGGTTATTTTTATGCAAATTTTCAGATTACCAAAAGTTTTGCGTAATCATGAGCGGGAAAGAATTTCACTCGACGTGTTGTATATCAAAATACATGCTGTTTTCTGTTTATCGCCTAATGAATGATAAACGGTGCACAAGGTACCTCTTGTAAATCACTAAAGAGGTGTTAATAAATGTCGCATTCTTCAGATAGCGTTGTTTTGTACATTCAATAACAGTTCTACATTTCAGTGCACATATGTTTAAACTCTTTGCTCCCTTTAAAGTAAACAGCTTGCTTGACATGATGCCTTTAATTGCCACAGATACTTAAGAATTTGGTGTTTTTACTTTATCTACCACGTATACCTACATAGTATGTAGAGAGATCATTTCACTAAACAATTCGACACTGAGGTTTCAATGTCAATGTTTTGAGGCGTTATATATAAAATTAAGCTTTTTAACAAAATAGTCGTGCATGTGTGTGAAGAGTTTAATTCAGGAGCAAAAGGCAAAATGAATACAAAAATTGATATTCAGTTCAACACCTTCCAAAATTGCGAATGACAAGTTTCAAGAAAATCCCCCACCTGCACCTTACTTTTACACGAATCATTTTTCGAAAATTTTTATGTTCTCTAAACATAAGTGTAACTATATAGACTGGACCGGAGTATACTACGGAGGGGATTCGGCACGGAGGTCCAAAGCTGGTCTATTGTACCTATGCCCCAAGTGGCGCATCCCGGGAGGAAGGAAGAGGGGAGAGTAGACAGAGAGTGACCGTCCCAAGGCGCCGCAACAGTGCAGAGAGCAAGATACCTATACTTTACCAGTCGGAAACTCCCCGGCAGGGCAGTAGAGCCAGCAACCCAGTCTACTGTGGTCCCGAAACGGCCCCACCATATCGGACTCGGAGACCGGAGACCAGCCTACCGGAGGAGAAAGTTTTACCAAGAACATATCATCCTGTTATGCAAACGCCGAGACTGTTGCCGACACTTCTATCTTCAAAGAGACCACCAGATGAGAGATGATGTGAAATGATAATGGATGTTTAGGATAGGATTACTACGGAGCGGATTCGGCACCAAACCTACGGTTTATTGTAACTAGCTCCAAGTGGGGCATCACCGAGTGGAAGGATGAGGTGAGAGGAGACAGGGGTGGCCGATTCAAGGAGTCACGACAGTACCGAGATATCCGCCGACACTTCTACTCTGAAGGAGACCATGGGACCTGAAAGAAATAATGTGAAGTAATAATGGAGATGAAATGAAGGGATAGGAAATTTAGGCATACGTCTGGAAACCCCCAGAAAAAAAAACAAATGTGTCAGATAGGTTGGTCACGAGAATCGAACCCAGACTTCCTGAATGTGGGCCACACCCGATACCGCCTGAGCCATGTCGCTTGTGTAGCTATTTGATTAAAATGCCATATTAAAGATATTTACATGACCACTAAAATGTACAAGGCATATCATAAAATTTCTGGAAACGTTGGCGAGAAAGTCTTCATTTCTAAGGAATTTCTTATCTTGTATAAATGTATAGTTTAAACGATAGGCGAAAAGGTGCTATTAAAAATCTATTTAAAATAAATTATATAAATTAACATTTTTGTGGGTAAGCGTTTTCGAGATGTCCGTTAATAATTGTTAGATTTATTCAGTACTTTGTCATTATTTTGAAGAGCACCCGTGGCTATGAATACCTACTATATAGTTTATCAGTATATAATATGGGAAATTGTTCTTTCATACTAACTGGGGAGGACAAGGTTTGGAAGGATTACCATCACTGAGGGTCTAGTGGTCTACAGGGAAAATACGAGTCAGTTGGCGAATTTACTGTGCTAACATGTTTTCATGGTAGCTCAGTGGCCAGAGCAACCGAACGCAGATTCAAATCTCGGCTATGACATTGCATTTTTCAGTTGATTCTCTTTCCAATACAATGTATTGTTTATGCAGGTTGCAGTATTTACATATTTTGATCGCTTCTGACCTCAGGGTGGTCAGTATCGACACCACTCAATTTGAATAAAACATGTCTTTGTGATTTATAATCTCGTCACTTTGTTGTTCATATTATCTTATTCCGAATGTTCAAACTAAGCAATACACCCTTCTTAAAAATATACTTACATTCCCATATAGGCGTCAACAAATGGAGAGTATCTCCGGTTTACCAAAAAGTTCAGAGTGCGCGCGTCCTAATTTTCTATCATTTTTTCAATTATATATATGTTGAACATATATATACACATATCACAAGTTATTGCTGAGCTCTTGTAAATGTAAAAGAGTCACGCATGCTGATATGTACCATTAAATAAAGTAGATAGAATTGTTCAACGTAAATTTGAGAAATGTAAAGATGCAATGAATATTTTAGAAATGGCTTCATAATATGAAAATATTGGACAAATTGAATATTTTTAAATATACATATCACAAGTTATTGCTGAGCTCTTGTAAATGTAAAAGAGTCACGCATGCTGATGTGTACCATTAAATAAAGTAGATAGAATTGTTCAACGCAAATTTGAGAAATGTAAAGATACAATGAGTATTTCAGAAATGGCTTCATAATATGAAAATATTGGACAAATTGAATATTTTTAAAGAGTTGCAATGCACTTTCGGAAGTAATCTAGGCTGTAAGAGTATTAAAACTTTCACATGCTATAGGAAAATGCATGCAGTTTGTCACTAGCTCCAAAAACACATTTTAATTGAAATTGTGGAGTAATTCAAAAAGTATTTCCAAATTTGTTTGGTACAAGAATTTCCCTGTTGACATGGAATCCTAATATAAATGGATAAGGCGAAATTTCGGAAATAGCATCTAACAGAGATTATAATAAATTGCATACGGAAACTGCGCAATGTTTGGGCGAAGGCGTATTTTAAAATTCGAATATTTCACATTTTTGCTGTATATGATACCCGGTAATACAAATGTGAATTGTAAGTTAACTTAGGATTACCTTTAGATCTGAAATTTCAGATTTCATTATTTCATTGCATAATGTGAAAAATGAAAGTTCTATTAGTTCACCGTTAGTCAGAGATCATTTGTACTGAATTAGATAGGGGAAACTGGGGCAATGGTATGCCCTTAACTTTGGACCTCTGTCATTAGTAGCCGCTTAATACAGAATCTTAAAACATTGTGATATATATAAGCATTAAATCAGGAATCATGACTAGAACACATAAGTGCCTCTAGTAAAGGTATAGCAGCTTACATAAAACTTTAAGAATAGGCTTTGCATACCATTTACCACCCATGTGGAGTAAGTACGCTGTTTTTTATCTTTCTGACCCACGCATCATACATTGATATAGTAGGTAAGCGTAACCCTGAAATAACCCAGCTCAATGCTACTAATGCATATTTATTAGTAATTTAAAAAATATATCTTTTCACAAATGAAATTAACTGTCTTTTTGTGTGAAACCTGAAAGCATCTCGTTAAATTTAATTATTACTAATGCAGTAGTCATATTTGAAGTTTGCTGCAAAAGCAACTGTACTGCAATCTGAATGAACCCACCCAGAACGCAGGATGCATCGATAACATAGCTCTCCATTACAACCAAATTCTTGACATAAGAGGCACACCTCAGATGTGTCATTGTCTGGGGAAAACTGGAGACTATCCACGAGTCTTTACATCGCCCGCTTCATTATCAATCTCATCTGACGAACTTCGATCTTCATGAAACACCCTTTTTCCCTTTATTATTTTGTTTTCCCTCTACTACTCCCTTTTCTGTTGCCACTTTGGCTGAACATTAATTTCTTCCTATCCCTTCTTTCTTCCGCTTCCTTTCTTGGAGTGGACGTCAGAATTTCTAAATGTTGTTTGGGCCTTGATTTGTTTCAACCTGAAGTGATTGTTATTCTAGGTATCGAAGAAACATCTAAAATAGACGCCGCTACTGCGCTACAAGGTTCATCTTTGCTTGATTTGTCTCTTCTTTCACCCCGTGTACCTCCACAAGTGGCTGACTCATTGGAATGAAGTTCTCTTCTGAGAACAGATATGGTTTGAGAGGACACAAATAGCCTTTTTAATTTCTGCATCCTGGTCTAGATGCATTAAATAAAATAGACGTCTTCCTTGTAGATTCGTTAATATGAATGGTTTCTCATGAAGAGAAGCAGCTTTAAGTGGTCCATCGGAAATAACGACTGCAATCAACAGAGCTTTAGATGTTTTTCGGACATAATTCCGAACCATCTGGTAATAAAATGCTTCTCTTACTAAGAGCGTCGTAAATTTTAAGCATTAATTGCCTTACATACCTCAGCAAACAGCTGCAAATTAGACGATGGGTAATGGTACCAGCACGGCTAAGCTTACGTATATTTACCCCATGTTGCGTCTTTTGTACTCTTCTCTTTTACCGTAAAACGGAACGCATAAGAATGAATGCGAAGCAAGCATATTGTAGCTTACAGTTCTTAGAATAACATTAGGCACTTTGGTTCCACAATAAAAGAGCAAGATACTAAGAACCTAGAAACCTGCTTAGAAGAAAGTGTAGCAAAACAAAAATTCAACCACAACTCAACTGTCTCTCGCTGAAGCAACTCCCAACTAACCGCTACATGCTTGGGGAAGCCGTCACTAGATATCGCAACACTCGCTTGTCTCTCTACAGTGAGAGAGTAAAAGTTTTCACGGAGCATCCCATTCCCCAGTGCGTGCAATTACCCCTCTCTCCCCTATATAACTATTTCACTTTTGGAAAGCTTATTTCCTATCAATTATTTTATGTTTTCGATGTAATGAAAGCCTTAAAATGAGTCTTGAATGTCCATTGCAATGCAAATTCTCATATTCCAATTTTTGTCATTTTTACAGCCCCCTTTTACTTCTGTGTCCACATTGGGGGATAAGAATTCAGAAAAAAAAAAGTCCTCGCTGACTATAGGTTTTATTGATTTGCATTAGGAAATTCACATCAACTCCCACCGTCAATAATTCTCCTAACTAAAGGAAAATTCTGCCCCGCCTCAGTTGGTAATTGATCCCGGGAAGTCTGGTTTGACAGTATCACAGCACTGACCATTCGACCACAAAGGTCGTCACGGATATTTGGATTACAAATGAAAATATTTTCCTCCTTTACTCCTTTCTTTCTACTTGCCTTTTTTTAACGTCCTCCAACGTTAAGTCATATGGGACGATGAATGGAATGAGTGAAATGATGCTGAAATGAACCCAGGGTCAGTGGAGCTAGGAGCTAAGAGTTTACATTCGTCTTTTAGGATAAGGGAAAACCCCGGATAAACCTTATCCAGGTAACTCACCTTGACCGAAATTCGAACTTGGACCTCTTGAATGTGAGGCAGACATGCTACCATCTACGCTACCGAGCGGCACGTCGTATCCATGCTGAAGCATAATTACACAAATGGTGCCAGCATTACATTTTTTAAAGACGATTATTATTTAAGGTCCTTTAAGAACCAGATAGGAGATATCCGACGGGGCATGAAAGAAATGGTTGACACGTTGGTTAGTTATATGTCCTGCAATATGTACACTACCGCCACATCATTGACTGCCTAAAGCGTCACCTACAAAGACAATGCGGAACTAATTCCGCCGGTCGGATGTGGATGTTTAACCGACACTTTCTCAAGAAATATAGATATACCGTTAAATTTACAGATAGATTACTGAGCAACATATCAGCTTGTACCAACCAAGGTACAGTTTTCTTGTAATGCCCTATTCAATTCCCACGAGGTTAACTGTCACTTTTTTGCTGTATATTTAAGTGCAGATCAAGAGCAGATGTTTCCATGTACGTATTTCATTTTCACCCTACTTCTAATGATAATGCAGAAAACGGGCTGCTTAGTAAAAAGCTTGCTTTATTCTTGTTAAATAGAGAAAATATATCGCAGCAATCGTCGCATTTTTTTTTTTTTTTTTTTTTTATTATTATTAAGAGTTTAACTTTCCTAGTAGAAGTAGACTTATGTTTTGTCTTCTTCACTGCTGGCAATGCAGGTAACATTACTAGACAAAAATGTTTATATAATTTAATTTTAAGTACGAATAATGGGAAATGAATGACGAATGTGATATAACAAAATAAAGTTTTACGCAGCAAATTAGGATATTTGACTTATTTCTCACTTCTAAATATAGCTTACTGACTCTTGCGTTTTGGCACTTCTGATTGGCATTTGTTGCCTGCAGTAGCCGCGTCAGATGCTGATTAGCAGAGATTTGGCCTTTATCCTTGCCCTTCCATTTATCGCTAGTGTCTAAAGTGAACGTCCACAATGCCACCAATCTGGCTGAATCTTGAAAAGGAATGTTTGGCCGAATGCAATATATTTCGTACCTTAAGGGTCTAAGTTATTAGAATCTAAATGATCTGGCTAGCAGTATATGCATGGATTCCTTATAGCCCTAAGCAAATTCAGCATTTGTAACTTATTAAGAACGTTTTGAAGTGACGCAAAATACTAGCGAGTGGTATGATTGAAGAAAAGAAAAGAATGTATTATGGACTACGATTCCTTCTCAGGGAGAAGGGATGAGGTGAAGGAAGACCACAAGTTAGCAGGGAGCAAAGTAAGCGGAGTCACAGAGACGTATAGAAATGCTTTAATAGATTGATATATTGTCAACCAGTACGCCACCGAAGCTTTTTTTAAAGTTTACTTCCTCCAACCTTACCATATCGGACAGTGAATGAAATGATGCTCAAATGAGCCCAGGGACCACAGAGCTTAGGGTTACCCGACACTTTCAAGGTAAGCGAAAATCCTGGAGAATACTGTATCTAGATAACTTAACCTAACGGAGATTCAAATAGGAACCTCTTGAACATGAGGCAGATTACGCTACCATCTACTCTATAGAGGCGGGCTCACCGAAGCTTCTCACTGCCACCTAGGAAGAGGGCGATCCTAGCGACTTGGCAGCTACTTCAAGGGACCAGGAAAGAAGGTTTACGTGCCTAACACTGGCAACTGCAGCATCTGTCCCCATCCGCCGGTAACTGACTTGCTGACAACCAAACTTGTTAAATGCAATGAGCATGGTAAGGAAAGGAATCAGTGGATTAGAGTCCACCCCAGCAATTGTCTAGTGACAAGGGGAAACCAAACGACGAAATTGGAAATTGTTAACGACGATGTCAATTGCCAGGAACGTATCAACCCCAGTGTACCGTAAAATCGTCCCGGAGGAGTTGTTTTACTGACATAGGGCTGTCACTTTTAAACATACTTAAAAACCATTGAGGTAGGCCGGATTTGAGCCCAGTCCTCAGGGTCAGTAGGTCAGCGCCTAACCAGATGAGCCACCCAGACCTACTTCACATCAGTGAAGTGATAGTGAAAGCTGTACAGTCACAATACAAGCTTGATATTTATTAGTTTCATACTGGTCACAGACACGCAAACATATAAAGATCTTTTCCTAAAAGTGCTTTTCCGTTTTCGGATTCATGGAGTCTCAAAACTTGATTTCTGGTGAAAACCTATATTGAATTTTGGATGGAATGCAATACTTCCTCCATCCACAAAAATAGTGTTAGAGAAAGTAAAAGTTTTATTGATCTTGAAATACAGATTTCCTAGGGGGAAAAACAAATTTTCATGGATTACAGAATCTGGAAGCTCCAAGCTTCCAAAATTTTCTGAATCCGAAAAGCTTATTTGGAAATAAGTTCGTTTGAAACTGAATGGGAAACAAAATTCTGCTTTTCCGTAACCTTCTCAAAGCAGACTTTTGTTTCGTGTCTAATTCAACCAACTCGCTGAACACCCCAGAGTGTGTGCGAGTTGTAGTGACCACGTACTACGTGAGTTGAAACACCTCGGAAGATGAAGCAACACCTCTCTGAAAGGAATTTCCTCTGTATGCGGCAGTTCTGATAGACTGGTGCTATTAGCTGCTTTCCCTCGGACCTTGTGAATCGCGACTCGGGTTTGTCTCTGTCGGCATCCTGAGAACTGATTATAATAACGCAGTGCAATAAGAAAAAGAAACATCTTTATCTTTTTCTTAACAGGTGGAAAAAAACCCACACCCTCATGAGGGTTCGTCGAACTCTGGATGTGCGTGTGTGTCTGGTGGAGGCAACGTAACAGGAGAATGGTTTCCACAACAATCTTTCCCTGCTAGAGATGTGCTTGGTTACTCTTACTTATGTCCTGCCTTCGCAGTTCGGTACTATGAACCTTCTCCGTATATTTTCTGGTTGTTGTTCTTCTTCTATATTTTCCAAGGGTGTAATACTTCTCAATTTATGAATTAAAATGTTTATATTTTATACAAAAACTGTCTATATCAAGAAGAAAAGGACACATTTTTCAAAAATATCGTTAAAACCTCATCTCTGCATCTCTTTTCAAACTAAAATGCGTATGTTACCTTGCTGAAATTTCCCTTTTGCCAAGCAGTCTACTCCGATTAGAATTATTATGTAAGTTTCCAGCTATGCACACTAGCAAAACTGTCTAATAATTTAATTCCATTGTAATAAATAGCTAATTGAACTTTGTGTGATAATCAGTCACAAAAGCGAAGTTCCTATCGAATTATTTAACGCAGATGTAATGCAAATTGGAAGGGTGGTGTTTGAATTTATTTTGTCAACTTTTAAAAACGGCAAACGCTGTGATCATTTTAGGTGTATTGTATGAATATAAAAAGATGTACATATATATTAAGCTCCGGAGTCGTTCATTTCTTCAAATATGACCACCACCGGCAAGGCTCACATGTTTGGTTGGATGCATCTTTTAGGAGTTTCGCGGAAATGTCTGGAAGTATTTAACAAAAGGTGTCAAACATCAAAAAGATAGTTCTAACCAATCTGTACTTTGTGAACCGCGAAAATAATTGGACGTCAGTTCTGTTAATATGTGATGTGGGCTGACACGTAATTGATTTACTACCTGCAAACAAATTGTAGAATTATTGCTTGGTAGTTATTATTGCTAGAGCAGCACGACCATTGTTTTCTTTTTTTAGGTTTACAGCGATATTACCGCCATGAATTTTACTAACGATTAAATAATTAAATTACTATCAAGAACACCTTAAGAGTGATAGCATTTTGAACTTAAACTATTAAATTTTCGTACTGACTAGCTCAGTTTTCTTATCTAGCAGCAAACATATCCATGACCCTCAGTTGGAAGTTAAGCTTATCATTTCGATGCTTCCTGTAGAAACATTTGATGTTTTGGAAATTCTCAGTCGTTTTAACTTATTTTAAATTATACATACTGCTTTCATAAGAGATCATTGTTGTCAGAATAGTAAAAGTATTAAAATCATTAAAATCATACTTGCACTATATGTGTGAAAGGCATATCCATCTCAAAGAATTAAACAGATGCTTTCAGATTAACCACCAGAAGAAAAGATGCTGCCCATTCCTTAACTTAAAGACATTCGAAGTCCCAAAAATTCTAAAATAGCAATATAAATAGTGTAATATTTCATTTTATGAGTACTTTCAGTTTCACTACAATCATTTATATAAACTGAAGTGGATTTCATTGCCTGTTAAACGCTAACATGACCTCTTTTAATATTTTTAGACTTTTTATTTACCAAATTTTCACATTTTAAGCTTTTTAAGGCTTCCAAAAATTGGGTCCTTTGTTGCTGAGGTTAATATCTTCTTTCAGACTCTGAAGAAGATAGGGATTGTACTGGCATTGTAAACATTCCCATTCTCCAGCCAAGAATTAAAACTAAGTTCTCTGTATTTGGAAGCTGGCATTCTAACCAACAGAATGCTGAAAGTTAAACAATAAATAATTGAACCTAAATACGGATTAAAGTTTCTAGATTCTCAACCTGGATACAAGGAGAATATTTAAACTGTTTAAGTTTGAATTTATGAGTCACTATGTTTACACTCAGTCTTCACTTACTTGTTGTTGTATAATTGAAACGTTTTCAAGATCAGTCTGAGGAACCTGCTAAATAAACCACTGAAAAATACAATCCCCAACAATTTGAAATCAGGAATTTAACAGATTAATTGTGAAACCTGTGAAAAAAGCTACATAGGAAAAACTAAGAGAAACTTGTTAAGCAGGCAAAAAGAACACCAGAGGAACATTAAGTTGAAACAAACAGAAAAATCTGCAGTTTCACACCATTTTTGGACAGAAAACCACAACATTGGCCACAACATTAAACTGTTAAAATCTTTAAGTATACCCATAGAATTGGATATTTGGGAAAAAATATTCATAACAAAAACCGTGATAAAGTTATAAATTTTGAAATCCCGGCATTAAATGAAGTATTAAAACTTAGTGCCCCTAACACCAGATGGCAGAGTGATCGGAGCTCCGTAGTAGTGGAAGAAGAGGGAGTTTCATTTAGTCACCAAACAACTGAGGATGAGATCGAATGATCTTGAAAACGTTTCAGTTATACAACAACAAGTAAGTGAAGACTGCGTGTAAACATAGTGACTCATAAATTCAAACTTAAATATGAAGAATACTTCACTGTTAATAATGCTTCTGCTTTTAATATTTATTTAAACTGTTTACCCAAAATCTGGACACATGGATCTGTATACATTTAAAATAGTTAAGCAATATATTATATCTATTGATTTATTTTATCATGATTATTCATAATATTTAAACTAATACTTAAGTATATTTACAATTTGGTAACTTTGGTTTCATTGCTTTGAAAACCCACATCAAACATCAAATTAGTATACTTATACATTTCGTATTTGATTTACATTTACTCAGAGATGTGGTATCAATTCTTACAGAGTTAAAGAACTAATTGCTAGTCATTTTAAAATGTATAGTTATAAGTAATATGGCTATAATGAGGTCAGAAATAATCTTTAGTTCTTACATCAGTCCACCTATTGTTCAGTAAATCATAACCGCATACTATTATCCAATGAGAAAAGAATACTGGCTGATACCAACCACTCATATAATAGTACAGCCTAAATTGCAAAAAGGGACCAGTTGTTCGTTATATCACAGTCAATCAATATGGGATAGTCTACATTCGATAATGCAAATATCCAATTCAAAACTCAGAATCAATCACAATGAGTGAAATGTGCAGTAAAAAGTCCAAAATAATTCAAGATACTGTGTCAAAAAATACAACAAAATAACATTAAAATATGGGAAAATTCGGGTAAATACAGGATTCAAAATAAGTAACATTCTTACATAAACTTCATATTCAGAGCAGAGCATAATTAAACCTTCTTCTAACCCAGTGCTATCCCAGTCTTCATTTCCCACAACATCGTTTAGAGCAAAAATTGTTTGTTCATACTCTGTAAAATGTAAATACAACCTTAGAATAATAGTGATTACAGTAATTTTCGCAGGGACTTGGTAACTTAAATACATGTCACCCTCTTTTAGTAGATCGACTATAGGACGGTCAAACCAGTATGGTTATCTTAAAATCTTAATTTATTACTTTACAACAATTATGGAATACTTAATTCAGCGTATGTGCGTAACAAGAAGGGAAATTGCATGCACAAAGTTTTATTTTGTCTATTTTTATATAAATACAGAATAATATGTTATGGTAATTTGGATTCAGTAAAAGTGTCTCATATTTACCAGCTTTGTTCTATACTTCGCTGGCTGAATAAGAGTAATACAATTGAAGAAAAAAGAATAAAGTATTAATGAATTTAAAAGTATTATTTTCTCTGCATATATGGCTAGCCCTTTAAACTTAAATACGGTGTAATTATTTTCACTTACCTTTTCCCTTTCCTTTTGAAATTATTATACGATGATCTGGATGACTTTTATGGTGAACCCTCCTTTAATACTTATAACTATATTTTCAGATAGCCCCGACTATCCCTAATAATGCATGAACAAGTTCTAATGTTCACATAAAAGCATGCGAAACATCGGAGGAAAGTGTAACTTCCTTAACCTCCTGCCGATGGTCTTCTAAGCTTTGGTAATGCTGCTTGGCCTTCAAAAGACCCTTTGGCATTAAAGCAATTTTATTATTGGTGGGAATGGCTCAGTAAATTTTAGATAATCATCATAGATGGCATTTTAAACTGAGCCTTCTCTTTCGTAACTATATAACAAGAAAAGTTGCCTAGTTTTCACATAATAGGTAATACTTATACAACGAAATAGAGATTATACTGGCCGCGCCGTGGCTGAGTGGTTAGACCGTTAGGTCCCAGAATTCTTGGATGAGTATTTCTTAGAAATTTATAGAGAGACTTTGGGTTGGAAAGAAGCAAATTTCAGAAATGTTGAAATAAAGGGTCGACAATGTATTAAAAGCCACTAGTGGGAGTCTTAGAGTCATTAGCAAAAGGCGAAGTTATTGGGAGAATTTCGGTAACGGAATAGCACTTTCTGGACAAAAACTTGGACACTTCTGCTCGGATCACTGGTGGAACGTGGCTGGAATAGATGTCATTCTCGTAAAGTTAGAACCAAGTGTTATCTCCTGGTAGAGCAAACCTGACATTATATAGGGTGTTTCAAAATGACACCTAATGAACATATATAGTAGTTTCTCTGCCTCTATGTGACGCATATAGATAGTTGTTACCGCCAATAGAGCCGCATAAAAAATGAGTGTGGATTAGGCAGTGACCGGAACAACGACGCGTGCCTCACGCTTAGGAGTTCGCAGGTATAGGTCAAACGCCGTGCCGCGTCCTGTAACTGTTTGTAAACATACCAGCATACTCCTCAGTAGCTTGCTACTATTAAGAATTTCTTTGGCTTATGACACCGCAATAAATAAGTTCTTGCTTATGAGTATTTAACGTGTTCCAAAATTCCATTATAGCAGTCCATGATGGCAAATAAGCTGGTGGACATATGCAACTTATACCTTTTTGAAGGACGTTAATGTTAGCGAGGTTGAGGATGGAAGCATTAAATGATAAACAGAACAGAAAACAACATCAAAGAATTGTAGGTAAATTAAGCAAAACTAAATAGCTTGTACAGTGAGACGAACATTTTATTTCACGTGTTTGGTAATACTAAATAAAGAATTTGTAACTAAAAAGGAAGCTGTTGATATTTACAGTAAATTACTGAAAATATTGCACAATTAAGAATATAATGAAATGCTCTGAAGTTAAACAAACAAATATTATTATTGATGTTACTATTTTTACAATTCATAATGAAACTAAATTAATCGTGCGTTCGTTGAACTACCTTCAGCTCTTCTATCCATCAGAACCATATCCGTCATTTCGACGTTCGTATAGCGCTCCACATTGCTTGGATTTGCTAAGTACGCGCAAAATCCTCCCTGTTAGGACGGAATGTGTAGTTTTTACACTGAAGAGCAACCTTGCAACTGTCCGAGTTATTAGTCGACTTTTTCACAAGTAACTGCCCTTTGCCCCATCACATGAAATGTAGGTTAGGGTTACTTATAAAGAGTAAGGAACAATGTTTTTGTTTTCTTTACCGGTGCATCTCAAATACAACTTTTGAGGTTTGCAAATCAGTGGTTCCTGCGCTGCCTAATCACAAAATCATGTAATATTTAATGCTGCACAAAATTATATCTAACAGAACTTCGAAGCTCTGACACCGAAATTCGGACTAGTTAAGTTATAAACTACGCAACGACTGTAATCGTTAGTTTCCATTGGTCGCAACTCCTAGTTAAAGTAAATATTGCTTATTAAATGTTTCAAAGTCGGAGCCAATGTCATCCTTACTAATGCCAGAGGTGTGTGCGTTTTTCCATAGGTATACTGCACACGGACTGTACTGTTATTGTAGCGTATGTAGACAACTGCAGGTTAACCGCCTCACTGCGAGAGGAAACAAAACAGTCGCGTTATACTACACCTTGACTTTGTGTCTGCATACACTTGGAAGGCAATGCTTCACTATAGCTCGCAGAGTACTGCATTAGGTTGTTTTCGACGTTTGCACATTTGATGGTCGTGCTGTTCATCTAACGTCATTCATCCTCTGTGTTCACCTAACTTGTATCGCATGGGAGCGCATATCTCTCCGACCTTTAATCCTTACATTGAACATATACCCACGCATTCCTTTAGATTTCTCGGCTAAAATCGCGAACCAGACATAATCGCTTCAACTTGACGAAACATTGTTCAAAGAGACATACGCTACAACTTGGAAGAGTATCGTAAAGCAGAATAATACAGTTACACATATTACATTTTATGTAATTCTGGAAAGCTTTAGAGATAATTTACGTAAGGAAAAATATAAGCTCCATGAATTGAATAAGTTATAATGTATATCATATTGCTACGGTTTAATAAATTATGAAAGGAACGAGTAACTTACTCTTTAAGCTGTTAAATGTTTAATGTTTAATCCATGTTCCCTTTGTTTCAGGTTTCAAAGATATAGTTGTCGTCATTGTCTTGGACAGGACGATTAAGGTATGTTTTCAATGAATTTTCAATTCTTCGAAGTTGCACGAGTATTTTCAGCAAATTGTTTTTATATTTCAAGCAGTGCTTTTGAAGATAAGTTATACTGTTGAGAGAGAACATCGGTATACACGATTATAACGTTGTAGCGTAACATTTAAATTCATTTTGCTCACTCACATGGAAACACGTGTTTATTTGTTTAAGGTAACTTAAACTAAATGGTATATAACGATGGTTACTGTAGCCTTTGGAAGGTTATTTGAGACATGCGAGATAACCAATAACCCATTTTGAGGGTTAGTTATTTGGTGCTGGAATATATTAATTTTCAGAAGAAGAAATACCATAAGCTATGAATGGTGCCGACGTTTCAGGAGTGTGCTAACACGCAAGTGGTAAATGGTTCCCTAAACGCATAGATTTTCCTTGAGCTTATTTTTTACCAGAAGAAGGTGTTCAAATATCACTAGGATACGATAGTTTCATTCGAAAACCTTTTGGTTGGTATATATTGATATTTTTTTTCCATTAATCATTTATATTTTATGTGCTCAAGACAACCGAAACTTCAATCCGCTTACCGTTGCCAAAATATTAACATTTTTTTTAGGGATGGCTCATACCAGTTTTTCTCGATACTCTATTCTCGATACCGATATACGATGTTCTCCACGATACCTGATACTTCGATACTCGATACCGTCATTTTCACTTCTAGTCTCAATACAAAATAGAATGTTGGAAGAAATGTATAATGCCAATAAAATTAAATGAGTGCACATATTTAATGAGACAAAGGTTAAAACCATCAGTGTTCTTATTTTTAAACTCTACATTAGATATTTAAAAAGTGCGTTTATGAAGCAGTCTACATTTGCACGTTCTTGTTAAAAGTACTAGCATTTTCATTCATTTGGGGTTAAGTCTGCTTACTATTTTTCTGCCACACGTGAGCCCTGCTATATTAAATAGTCTTTCACGGAAAACTGCTACAGGTGGAGTACACAAATATTTAGCGGCTAATGTATTTGTTTAATTCTGAAAATTCTAAATTTGTTTACCAGTAATCCAGTGCACTAGAAGGAGGATGTTCGTTGAGATATGCAGTGATTTCTTCTTGAGAACCGGTAACTGTCACTGAATTTGACACACGATTATTTTCTTGCATAGCGTTACTGTGCAGGTACCACATTTC
Source organism: Mantis religiosa (assembly GCA_030765055.1). NCBI lineage: Eukaryota > Metazoa > Arthropoda > Insecta > Mantodea > Mantidae > Mantis > Mantis religiosa. The sequence goes on along the minus strand of CM060951.1, from coordinate 107,369,647 downwards.
TGGCAGTTTCTCGGGCTTTACAATGTTCTACTTGCGGCAATAATATTTTGTAATTTTAAAATAAAATAAAAATTGCAGAATCATCACCGAAGTATCGATAAAATATCGTTCGATATCGAGACCATGCAAATATCATGATTATCGAGGTGTCGCAGATATCGAGAACCCGTCCCTGATTATTTGCAGTACTCTTTCGCAAAAAACACCAGAATAATTACAGTCAATGCTCCGACAACTCTGTACACAAAGCAAAACAGCAGGATTATCTATGAACATGACAAAAACACAGCTGATGACAAGCAGACAGGAGATCCCCATCTCAATTGGCGGAACAAAGCTAACATATGCAACGGAATACACATACCTAGGCCAACTAATCTCCTTCAAAAATAAGACCGGAAAAGAAATAAGAAGAAGAATATATTTAGCTTGGAAATCCTTCTGGTCCCTCCAGTTCATATTCCTGGACAAGACAATCAATAGAAGACTCAAATTCGAACTACTAGAAACCTGCATCTACCCAACACTACTTTATGGATGCCAAACATGGTCGGCAACAAATAAATAGATGAATGGGCTATAAATATGCCAAAGGAAGATGGAACGAAAGATATTGGAACTTTGAGAGACAGAATTTCCAATGAGTTGCTGTCCCAAATGGCACCAACAACAAATGTCATACTTAGAGCAAACAGACTGAAGTGGAAGTGGGGAGGCAATGAAGGCAGTGTAAGCCCACAAATAACATCCCAAGTTGACTCAGTGATATCAATATAATCAAAGTGTTGGTAAAATCAAATTAATGCCAGACAAGCAAGCAATAGACTCAGCCTAACGCGCAGTATCTCACCGCGTTAGTGAAACAGTGCTACCATCTAGCAGGAGGACTTTGCCCTTCAAGGGACACATTAGGCTATTATTATTATTATTATTATTATTATTATTATTATTATTATTATTATTATTATTATTATTATTATTATTATTATTATTATTATTATTATTATTATTATTATTATTATTATTATTATTATTATTATTATTATTATTATTATTATTATTATTATTATTATTATTATTATTATTATTATTATTATTATTATTATTATTATTATTATTATTATTATTATTATTATTATTATTATTATTATTATTATTATTATTATTATTATTATTATTATTATTATTATTATTATTATTATTATTATTATTATTATTATTATTATTATTATTATTATTATTATTATTATTATTATTATTATTATTATTATTATTATTATTATTATTATTATTATTATTATTATTATTATTATTATTATTATTATTATTATTATTATTATTATTATTATTATTATTATTATTATTATTATTATTATTATTATTATTATTATTATTATTATTATTATTATTATTATTATTATTATTATTATTATTATTATTATTATTATTATTATTATTATTATTATTATTATTATTATTATTATTATTATTATTATTATTATTATTATTATTATTATTATTATTATTATTATTATTATTATTATTATTATTATTATTATTATTATTATTATTATTATTATTATTATTATTATTATTATTATTATTATTATTATTATTATTATTATTATTATCATTATCATTATCATCATCATCATCATCATCATCATCATCATTATTATTATTATTATTATTATTATTATTATTATTATTATTATTATTATTATTATTATTATTATTATTTAATTTACGTCCGCTCCAACGTTAAGTTATATCGGATGGTGAATGAATTGGGTGAAATGATGCTCAAATGAGTCCAGGGTCCATGGAGCTTAGAGGTACCCGACATTCGTCTTGAAGGATAAGGGAAAACCCCGGAAAAAACCTTATCTAGGTAACTCACCCTGACCGAGATTCGAACTCGGGACCTCTTGAACGTGAAGCAGACATGCTACCACGCTACCGAGGCGGGCATTATTATTTATTTATTATTATTATTATTATTATTATTATTATTATTATTATTATTATTATTATTATTATTATTATTATTATTATTATTATTATTATTATTATTATTATTATTATTATTATTATTATTATTATTATTATTATTATTATTATTATTATTATTATTATTATTATTATTATTATTATTATTATTATTATTATTATTATTATTATTATTATTATTATTATTATTATTATTATTATTATTATTATTATTATTATTATTATTATTATTATTATTATTATTATTAATTACCATAGTTCTCAGCGTCCCATTCTATATTGGCCAATAAAGATCGCTTCATTTTGTTCAGAGGCCTCTTTATCAGTCTTGTGTTTCTTTTGCGTGCTGAAAATCTATAGCGCAAGACCGAATTACTTCCCTGACAAGGTAGTCAGGCTCAGGATTTTCACATCGAAAAAAAATTCATAGCCCTCCGCCGCATCTGAACCCGTGACTTCGAGAACCAGAGGCTAGTATGTTACCCCTAGATCATAGAGGACAACATATTAACAGTTTATTGTCAGGCAACGTAAATGTGAAATTCCTTTTATTCATTTAATTGTACAGATTGTAAAGGTTAAGCCAATAAAACTATATTATTTGAACAATATTGTTTACTCTTTATTTAACATGCGAGCTTTCAAATTCCAGTTTAAATTGATTGCAGAGGGGATCCAAATTAAGTTATGTAATTGTTTTATTTGCTAATCGTGCTTCTGTTGCTAGGATCATATAAGGTCGTCGGTGAGCCGAATTTCGATACGCAGATCTTTTACATGGCAATAAATCTATTGAAATTAGCTTAATGCTTTTAATCATCTTAAAAACAATATGCCAGGTCCGGGATTGAGCCCACGATCTTGGGATGAATAGGCAGCGCCTCCTACGCCATTTAGACCGATATGTAAACATAACTCAGAGCATAATACATAACAGCCCAAAGCGGGCCTGAACCTGACAACCCGACTGCCGGCCTCACTCCACCTAAGCAAGACAAAGCTGGGCGATCATCCATCCGATACGGCGAGGAGATGTGGTCAGCATCTCGACGCCCCCAGCCGGAAAGCTGGCTTTCTAGACCATGGTTCGCTACCTAGCGTAGCTTCTCAATTGCTCACGATGCTGTGTGTGCACCGGTCCTATACACGGGACTTAAAATCCGCACCCTGCAGGAGTGGGATCGATCCCTGGCGCATTCCGGGGGAGGGGGATGCAGGGAACCAAAGTAAACGCTCTAGCGCACCATTCGCAGCGCAGGACCAGACCGATGTGCGTAGACCCTATTTTGATTCCTGTTACCAGTATGAAGGTTTCTTCTCTCTCCTGGAAACCCGACAGAGATGCATTCAGTGCATGCATGAAGTCTTTCTGGCGAAATGAGAATCTACATTTTGAAAAATTTTGTGTTTCAGTCACACAAAGGGTATCTCCAACGACATTTAAACTTAAGCTAATTGTGACAATTCACTCAGAGCATAGGGTAGAGCAGCCGGGCTATGTTTGAACACGAGTTCTTCGTCACGACAAAGGCGGTTGTGAAGTTATAGCCACGTGCCTTCTAGCCAATCAGCGGTAATCTGTTCTAGATCGTATAAATTTACTACCCATTTAACAGTGAAATGTTATAATTTTAAGCTAATTTGATTCTATTGTGATTACATTGCTGATTCTGAAGGACAATAATAAAATGAGAGACAAATATATAATGCTTGATAGTTAATAAAATAATGTATACTTCTTTCGCACACTACATGGCATAAATTTGTGACCATTTCTCTTCCCTCTCTTTGCAAGTATTATGTAGGTGTAAATTACCGCCTTCGTTCCTAACGAAGTGTATTAAGCAGTATGAAACCAGCTATTAACGACTTCTAGCCTTCAACGTTGAGCTTTAAGAAAAGGGAGAGGTGATGGATGCACTTTACTAAGTACAACAATAGCGGAAGGAAAGTTGCAATGGAAACCGTATACAGTACAACAGAAGTAGTTTACTCTGGTAGTTATTGTAAGTTGCTCCTTTGTAGAAACAAACGCGTAAGAGGCAGTAGAAGATAGCATGTTGACTGCCACTCCTGTCATTTTAGTCTATCTTTACGAGGGACTGAGGTGCAAGATGGAGAAAATTGAGGCTCGTAGTGTGATCAAGTTCCTGCATTTGAAGGGTAAAACTGCTCGGGAAATCTATGATGAGATGACGGTTGTTTATAGAAATGATTACCTATCGTATGACACCATTGTGAGGTGGAAAAGGAATTTTAAAACTGGTCACATGTCCCTGACAGATGAGCCAAGATCTGGTAGACCGTCAATGACAGACGATGCTGTCACAGTGAAGAAAGTTGAGTGACAGACGTGCAACCATCCAAATGATCATGAATAAGACACATCTTAGTTATGGTAGTGTGTGGAAAATTATTCATGACAAACTGCACATGTCTAAGGTGTCTGCACGCTGGGTTCCACGTTTGCTAACCCATTTTCCAAAAGCAAACACGACGTGACCATTCAAGACAGATGTTGATGCTGTTGGAACAGGATGAAGACGATTTTTTTATCGTCTGGTAACCATGGATGAATCCTGGATTTATCGGTATGATCCAGAGACAAAAACCATGAGCATGGAATGGAAACATGCCGATTCCCCCCCCCCCCCCCTCCCAAAAAGGCAAAGGTAAAAAAGTCAGCTGGAAAGGTCATGCTTTCAGTTTTCTGGAATTGTCGTGGAGTTATCCTTACAGATTATCTTACCAAGGGTCAAACTATTACTGACAGATACTACTGCAATCTTCTGGAAATGTTACGAGCAGCTCCGATTAAGAAACGACGCGGAATGCTCTCCAAAGTTGTTCGTCTTCTGGCTGACAATGCACCAGCTCATTCATCTCAAGTTGCAATTGACAAAACAAGAGAATATGGCTTTCAGACCTGAAACATCCGCCTTATTTGCCCTATCTCGCACCAAGTGATTTTTTCTTGTTCCTGAAAATGAAGAATCCTTTGCGTGGTCACCGATTTGACAACACAAATGACGTCATTAATGAAGTGGAAAAGTGGTTTAAAGCGAATTATGCAGACTTCTACAATCAAGGTATTCGGAAGATCGAGAAACGCTGGGACAAACATGTAAATCTGGATGGTGACTACGTAGAGAAGAACTAACAAGCACATATCAAGAGGTCCCGAGTTCGAATCTCGGTCAGGGTGAGTTGCCTGGATAAGGTTTTTCCGGGTTTTTCCCTTAACCTGAAAGACGAATGTCGGGTAACTCTAAGCTCTACGGACCCTGGGCCCATTTGAGCATCATTTCACCCATTCCATTCATCATCCGATATGACTTAACGTTGGAGGACGTAAATTACACACAAAAAAGCACATATCAACACAAACTCTCTATCACCCATTTTAAAGGGTGATGATTAAAACTTCATGACACCCCCTCGTATGTGGATCCACTCGGATTTAGCGACCTGGAATTAGTTAATACATAATTCATTTGTTTTAAGTATTATGCACATCTTCCATTTTTTTAAGTTTTGCGTGGTTTTCTTTACATTTATACCATAAGTTGTCACCTCGAAACTTCCTAAGCTTTCTCTTTGAATGCATGCAGATGGCTAATCACCATATAAGACAAATACTGGTGTTGATGGTAAAAATAAGGATTCTGACAATAAGTTAAACTCCCAGTATACGTCCATATTACTTTTATTAAGTTTGAGTGTAATTATTACGATACATATGTACTAGAAGACGCATAACATTCACTGTTTTAGTATTTTAAAAATAAGTATTCTGCACATAGTTTGCATTTAAGAAACAACTTACTGAATCATGAAGTTACTAAACTGACATTTACGGAGTAATGGTTAAATTGTAACTTCCTTGCAGATAGATGACATGGATTTCTAAACAAAATCGTGTTTAGCCATAGTGCCCATCGTTAGTATTTCCCATTGTATATTATAACTTTGTGGGTTCGTAGAATTAAAAGTCCGAGTTGCAGATATTCCAAATGTTCTTTATTTGCGTAGAAATACACTCTGATCAATTCTCACGTAACAGCATTACGACACATGCACACAGTCTACTAAGGTCAATGACCAAACAGCGTTCTGATTACATTACTTTACAACATCAGCTCTCGTTGCAACAACACTCTACAGCTGTTTACTCCTCTCTGTGTTTACTATTGTTCACGACACCTCTTGGTGAGTCGTCGCTCCCTTAAATACCTCACTAATAATTTCGAGAGATTTCTGGACCAAACCAGAATCGAATGTTCTATCACCTTCCAGAAGCGTAGCCCTATCTGTGCCGGTAAGTCTTTTATCTCACGCTATCTTTATTTGTTCCGGCATACTCCTTATCCCCAGGTCCTTTGTATACACAAGTCGCGCTATCGCTATCGGGTATGCGACAATATTGTTACAGCACAAGCAGATCAGAAAGAGAATGGCGTGTACAGTGCTCCGGTGAATGATTTGCAGGATTTGCTTCAGAGGATCAGTC